>JAYMTQ010003136.1:0-10594 GCA_036897385.1 Geranium incanum
ATATTTTTGTTTAAGTTTTGTGAAATTCTGATGTCAATTTTTTTTATCTTGGCATTCGCTTATTTTGGTGAAATTATCTCTCCAAAACTTGTTTAAGTGTTTTTTTCTTATTCATTTGCAGTTTATGAATTACTGTTAGGAAGATGTTTTAGACTACCCCAAATTTCAGATTTTGGGTGAAATGGTCTCTCCAAAATCTATTTCAGTGTCCATTTCTCATGCATTCATAGGTTCTCAATTACTGTTAGGAAAGTGTTTCAGACCACTCAAACTCTTTGATTTTTGTGGAATTTCTGTAACATAAACTGATGTCAATTACATCTCTATGTTGATATGTGTTCAATTTAATGAAATAGTCTCTCAAAAACATGTTTCAGTGTCCTTTTGTCATGAATTCATAGTTTCTCAATTACTGTTAGGAACACGTTTCAGACTACTCAAACTCTATGATTTTTATAGAGTTTCTGTAAGTAGACTTATGTCAATTGCTTCTCTCTGTTAATATGTGTTCAATGTAATGAAATGGTCTCTCCAAAACCTGTTTCAGTGTCCTTTTATCATGGATTTATAGTTTTTCAACTATTGTTAGGAACACGTTTTAGACTATTCAAACTCTATGATTTTTGTGAAATTTCTGTAACATAAACTGAAATTTCATATAACATGACACCTCGTTACACCTTTTCCCCGATAGAGTTTACTTCTCTCTAGGGTATAGTATGGAACTCGGCCCTTAGTTACATCCTAGGAACCCTCGTAACACCTTTCCCCCAACATGGTTCACTTTTTTCCCCTAGGGTATAGTATGGAACCTGATCCCCTAATTACACCCGGGAAAACCCTCGTTACACCATTTCCCCAACAGAGTTCACTTTTCCTCCAGGGTATAGTATGGAACCCGGTCCCCTAGTTATACCCAGGGAACCCTCGTTACACTTTTTTCCCAACATGGTTCACTTTTCCCCCTAGGGTATAGTATGGAACCCGGTCGTATAGTATGGAACCCGGTCCCCTAGTTACACTTGGGGAACCCTCGTTACACCTTTTCCCCGACAGGGTTCACTTTCCCCCCTAGGGTATAGTATGGAACTCGGTCCCCTCTTTACACCCTTGGAACCCTCATTACATCTTTTTCCCGACAAGGTTCACTTTCTCCCCTATGGTATAGTATGGAACCCAGTCACCTCGTTACACCTTTTTCCCGACAGGGTTCACCTTTCCCCCTTAGAGTATAGTACGGAACCCGGTCCCCTCATTACACCTTTTCCCTGACAGGGTTCACCTTCCCCCCTAGGGTATAGTATGCAACCCGGTCCCCCCGTTACAGTCGGGGAACCCTCGTTACACATTTCCCCCGACAGGGTTCACCTTTCTCCCTAGGGTATAGCATGCAACCCGGTCACCCCGTTACAGTCGAGGAACCCTCGTTACATATTTCCCCCGACAGGGTTCACCTTTCCCCCTAGGGTATAGCATGCAACTCGATCACCCCGTTACAGTCGGGAAACCCTCGTTACACATTTTCCCCGACAGGGTTCACCTTTCCCCCTAGGGTATAGTATAGAACTCGGTTCCCTTATTACAGTCGGAAACCCTCGTTACACATTTTCCCCGACAGGGTTCACCTTTCCCCCCTAGAGTATAGTATGGAACCCGGTCCCCTCGTTACATTCGGGGAACCCTCGTTACACCTTTTCCCCGACATGGTTCACCTTTCCCCCCTATGGTATAGTATGGAACTCGCTCCCCTCGTTCCAGTCGAGGAACCCTAGTTACATCTTTTCCGCGACATGTTTCACCTTTCCCCCTAGGGTATAGTATGTAACCCGCTCCCCTTGTTACAGTCGGGGAACCCTCGTTACATCTTTTCCCCGACAGGGTTCACCTTTCCCCCTAGGGTATAGTGAGCAACCCGGTCCCCTCGTTACAGTCGGGGAACCTTCGTTACACCTTTTTCCCGACAGAGTTCACCTTTCCCCCTAGGGTATAGTATGCAACCCGGTCCCCCTGTTACATTCGGGGAACCCTCGTTACACCTTTTTCCCGACAGGGCTCACCTTTCCCCCCTAGGATATAGTAGCAACCCTGTCACCCCGTTACAGTCGGGGAACCCTAGTTACACCTTTTCCCCAACATGGTTCACCTTTCCCCCCTAGGGTATAGTATGGAACCTGGTCACCTCGTTGCAGTCGGGGAACCCTCGTTACATCTTTTCCCCGACATGGTTTACCTTTCCTCTAGGGTATAGTATGGAACCCGGTTCCCTTGTTACAGTCGGGAACCCTCATTACACCTTTTCCCCAACAATTGACATCATCATTTTGGTGAAATGATCTCTCAAAAAATTGTTTCAGTGTTCTTTTCTTTGATTTGCAGTTTCCGAATTACTGTTAGGAAGGAGTTTCAAACTACCCAAAATTTCGGATTTTTGCTTAAGTTTTGTGAAATTCTGATGTCAACTGTTTTTATCTTGGCATATGCTAATTTTAGTGAAATGATCTCTCCAAAACTTCTTTAAGTGTTCTTTTCTTATTAATTAGTAGTTTCTGAAGTACTGTTAGGAAGATGTTTCAGACTACCCAAAATTTCATATTTTTGTTTAAGTTTTGCGAAATTCTGATGTCAATTGTTTTTATCTTGGCATATGCTCATTTTGGTGAAATTATCTCTCCAAAACTTGTTTCAGTGTTCTTTTCTTATTGATTTGCAGTTTCTGAATTACTGTTAGGAAGATGTTTCAGACTACCCAAAATTTCAGATTTGTGTTTAAGTTTTGTGAAATACTGATGTCAATTGTTTTTATCTTCATATATGTTCATTTTGGTGAAATGATCTCTCCAAAACTTGTTTCAGTGTTCTTTTCTTATTGATTAATAGTTTCTAAATTTCTGTTAGGAACATGTTTCATATCGTTTGATGATTATTTCCTGAAAAATATTGTAGATTTGTGTGTGAAACATGACAGATTTTTATTGAAAACAAATCATTACATAAAATTGAAAACAAATAAAATCATTACATAAACAATTGATCGATCACTCGATTAAACGTTAAATGTGTTTCAAAAGTCCAAATTCAGATAATGTCACATAAAATATGCAAGTTGTTGTAACAAATTGCATATTTTTGAAACATGTTTCATACTTTTGGAACTTGATGATTTGTGTGAAATCTCTATAAATAGTTTGGTGGAACTTGATGGTTTGTGTGAACTTGATGGCTTTTGAGTTTTTTCCGCTCAAACGCTGCACACAATAAATCCCCAAAATAATGAGGTTAGCTCTGAAACAACTGTATAGCATCATAAACACTGCATTAAACACCAAAGCCTCAAAACTATACCCAATTTCAAGCAAGTTGTTCAAATCCACATCAAATGGAGTAGAATCATACTCTAAAAATCATAATGTAGACCCTAATCCTCACAAAATCACCCATTAAATCAAACATTCCTAATGTATTCATGTGTACATACAAAACATATTTGAGAAACAGAAAACAAATTCACAGGCAACACTTGATCCAATCAGGAGAGATAACATAATCTTCACCAAGTTACAAATGTACAACAATGGACCAAAATAATGCCCTTTTGATGGTAAATCTTGTCTCTTTGAGCTGTTCAAAATCAGATCAAATGAACCAATCCATAATTTGTGGTACATAACTTGAGTTCATGTGCACAGTGCACATATAAAACAGATCTAGAAACATAAAACAAATTTATATGCAATACTTGATCAAATCTAGAGATATGTGTGTACAAAATATAAACTCAATCACCAAAACATATATAAATATAAACATGTATAAACAGAACCACCGAATATATATGATCATGAAATATAATTATGGATGTATATATACACTGAAACATATGTACATATATATGGATAGATGGAGAAGCTAAAACACACACACACACACATATATATCAAATTGAATTTTAAAGTAGCCAATTTCCAGCAGACAACCATGTCAATCCATAAAATGAATACTTATACGGCTAATTCATGCACTGAAGCCAATACATCAATTAAGCTAATAATTTAGGAATTTCAAATATCAAATACTGATACCGAAACAGATTAAACTATTACTAATTAGTGTATAATTTCCACATGATCTGAGCAAATAAAAGAGGAACAATACTCACTTTGCCACGACGACCAAGATCCTTGAGCGATTCAGTCGTGTCCTCGTGCCCTTGCAGAGCCTCAGTCCCAGCCTGTTGATCGCACCAAAATGCGTCGTGAATTCAACATTCATACAGAGATAGGCGCAACATACATGGTGAATAGAAATAGAGATAAAAACGGCGATGGTGATGACAGTGACGACGTGAGCTCCTCCATAACGACTTCAGGAAGATCCTCCTCGTCTCTACCCCGAAGCCACACGACGATGACAGTTGTTGCGCCACTACTGCTCTGCCGCCACGCTGTGGCCGGACTTGCTCTCGTCGCCATCGCACTCGTTCTCAAACTGAAACATGAAGACGACGTGTCCGTTCGTTAGGCTCGTGAGAGAGACCGCCAATGGACTTCTCCTCTTGCGGTCGCGTCACAATCTGACCTCTCCTCTCGTCAGCGACTCCGAAATCACAGATCGCCAATCTCTAGATTAGCAGAGAAGGAGAAACAGATGTGAAAAAATAATTTTGGGATTCATTTGTGTCATGTTGGTTTTACCTATATACCCTTATGGGCATTATTTGATTATTTTTTTTGTAATAATTGGGTGATTAATTTCAGCCATTGATGAGATTTCATCTAACAGTTGGTGTTTGTTCCTAAATTCCTATTTGAATGTTGGTTCCTACCGGAGTGCATCCCATTAGTTTAATGAATCTAAACTAATAGTAGGGTATTCCCTTTTATGATTAAAATTGAAAACAAATTACAAATACCGTACGGAAAATAAATAAATTATTTATAATTATAATTTAGGACTGGTTTGTTCCTAAAATTTGTAAAAGTTGCGTATTTTTATAATTATTTGGGTTAAAAATAAAATTGGTTCCTCCAACCAGAAGACGACCCGTGCGGTTTTAGGTCCGGAAGATCATGTAGCTTCGGTTCCGAACCTATCCCCGAGGCGGAGCCTTGTGCTGATTCTCTATGCTGAATCCTTTTCCCCAAGTGGGCCCCTCTCGCCATCACATCCTACCACAGATGATATAATAACAATAATAATAATATTTATTAGTAGACACAACACAACAACAACAACAACAACAACAACAACATAAGCTGAAGCTGTTGTGTTGTGTACACGCGGCCCAATACTCCATGCTTTGCTAGTTGCTACTCCTCATCCTCATGTTATGCCATGCTACCCTACTTCTTAATTTCCTTCAATTCTTCTTTTGAATTTTCAGCCCTGCCTTCAATACTCCACTTCCACTCCACTAATCCCTTTGATTTTTCAGTGCAATCAATTTCGCTGCCCGTAAACCAACTACTCAATCAATTATGTCTATTTATTGAACTTAAGGCTCCTCAAAATTAACTATCAGAAAAACCGGACATAATTGGATTTGGAAAAACGAAACCGAAATGATTGGTCTCGATTTCAGTTATGATTTTTACTAAGTGGCATGATCTGATTCGGTTTCTAATTTTCAACATAAAAATTGCAGTTAACCGATATGACCGATAATAGTTGAACTAGTGAAATGTGTCTTAATATCAGCCGTTGATCAATATATATCAACAATCTTCACTTTTTCCTCTCTTTCAGACCGGTAGTAGTGTTCGCGTGTCATCTCATCCACTTGATTCTCATAATCTTCTCTCTCTCTCATACTTTCTCTCCATCTCTCTCTCAAAGGAGAAAACAAAAAAAGAGAGAGAAGAAAGTGAACAGCTACAACGATGGTTCAAAGTAAAGAAGATAAAAATATTCAAATAGTAGCCTAAGATGATTCCAACCATACAAAAAATGGAGATGCCACTAATTTTCTGTATAACGTGCCATATTTTCGGTAAATTTCAAAATTTCTTGTTAAGGAAGGTTACAACGTTGAGCCCTAACAACCAAAAGATCAAAGTCAAACCTAAAACATAACCCAACTTGTAGTGGAAATGGAAGCATAAAGGAGCGTCGCAGAAGAGGCAGTGGCTCTGAACTGAGTAGAGGAGGAAGGTAGAGGCAACGAGATGCAGTGGTGGAGCCCCAACAAAAAAACTAGGGTTAGATTTTCAATTTATTTTTTAATTTTTTAAATTAGAACCGATTCAAGTTAAACCAAAAAACCAGTCAAAATTTTTGCTTAATTGATAGTTCGGTTTCTTACCATTATCGGGCGGGTTTGTTACAATTCTAAATTTTGATAACCGAACTCTACCATATGGTTAACCAGGTTTGAGCAGCCTAATTGAAGTCGGTATATCTCAAGTTCTCAACTTACAATGTAAATGGGCCGTTGAAGGAAGATCCACAAACCTTGCCCATTCAAGTACAACACATCAGCCCAAGCTCAAACTGAAAATCCACGCTTCAAAATGCGCGTGGAAATAGACACCTCCTCATCACATCGCGATTCACCTACTCACCATCGCTCACTCCTCTCTGACCTCTCCACCAATACCATGCTCTTTGGACTGCGATGTTTACTCTGAGAACTCGCCCCCTATTTTCCTCCCCATTTTCCCTCACTTTCTCTCCTCCCAAACGCCCCCTCTTCCTCTCCAAATCCAAGCCCTCCCCCTCCCACCGCTCCATCACCATGGCCAGCTCCAAGGTCATCGAGCACATCGTCCTCTTCAAGGTGAAGCCAGACACCGAGCCCTCGAAGCTCAGCTCTATGCTCTCCGGCCTCAACGGCCTCGCCTCCCTCGACCCCGTCCTCCACCTCACCGCCGGCCCCATCCACCGCAACGGATCCTCCATATACAGCTTCACCCACATGCTCCACAGCCGCTACGCCTCCAAGGACGACCTCGCCGCCTACTCCGCCCACCCCAGCCACATGGGCGTCGTCAAGGAATCGGTCCTCCCCGTCTGCGACGACATCATGGCCGTCGATTGGGTCGCCGACGCCCTCTCCGGCGACGTCTCCCCAAAACCCGGGTCGGCGATCCGCGTGAGCTTCCTGAAGGTGAAGGAGGGTTTGGGGGAGGAGGTGAAGGGCGAGATCTTGGGGGTGATTGGAGGGCTCAAGGAGAGTTTCGGAGCGATTGAGCAGATCACTTGCGGGGAGAATTTCTCTCCGGCGAGGGCCAAGGGGTTTTCGATTGCGTCGCTGGCGGTGTTTCCGGGAGTGAAGGAGATGGAGGCGGTGGATTCGAATGAGGAGCTGGTGAGGAAGCACAAGGAGAAGGTTAAGGATCGTCTTGAAGGAGTGATCGTTGTGGATTATGTGGTTCCGTCCCAACCTTCTGCTAGTCTCTGAGGGTTTTGCTCCTACTCAGGTCTCATTTCCATGCTCTCTTGCTCATACTGATTCAATAAAGCTTGTACAACGGCAATTTACTTTTCAAATATCCAATCATGAATGGGAATTGGGAGTTGGTTTACCTTGATTTCATTTCCTTTTTCTTGTGCTTCTTTGATTGCCTGTTTATCAAGTTAAAGCATAATTGTGGAACCTGTAGCTTTAATATTGATGTTTTGTTGTGCTAGAAAGATTATGTCTTTTTTCTCTTGTTACTTTCTATTCTGCAGTGGGTTACTGAAATAAGTCTTAATTGGTAAAATTCTGATAGTTCATAGTTGTAGTGGGGTTTTTGACTGTTTCCGTATATTCAATAGTATTTGGATCTCAGGTGTAGGATGCTATGTCATGTTAAAGTCATATTTTACAATGGTGTTGGTTGATAATTTGGCCAGAGAGCGATTGAGTTGCCACTGAACCTGACCATTGAAGAAAGGTGGTAACATTGGTCTGGTTTTTGGACTGTGTACTTGTAGAGCATAAAAATATAATACAACTCTGTGTTTGCTTTTATTCTGTTGTCAGTGTGTTTGGGAAATTTGTTGACATCATGTAACTTTCTAAGGGTATTCATCACCTTTGCTAGTTATGAAATGATCTTCTTAGAAGAAATGTTGACTTGTGTGAGTAATGGTCTATTAGCAGTGGTTACCAGCCAGCCCAGATTTGTCAGAGCCACTGCTGTTCTGTTTTCCTTAACAGTTCTTGCATCTTAAGGCTATCTTTGGAAAACCATAGAAAAATTACCAAGGCAAAAATAGTGGGAAATAAATAAGTCAGAAAGATGGAACAGAAAATAGGCTTAGATAGATAATCCATTCTCTACACAAATTATAAATATTCATCCCATCTCGAAATAAGTGTCATTTACTTTTTAGCAAAGATTAAGGGTCACTGGAGTTAGCGATCCCCTTTCTATTGCATGTCCCGTGTTCTTCAACTATAACCCCAAGTGGTTGTAACTAACTCAAATCAAGGATGTATTGGTAATTTATTCCTAAGCAACTTCCTATATAAGAAATGGGACATCCAATTTTAGAAAGCAGGACACTTGTTCTAGAACGGAGAAATAGGAGAACAAGGAGGATATAACAAATCTTAAGAATTGAGCTGCAGTACCTGACAGCGGTACCCAATAAATGATATTATTGTTTTCATATTCAATAGTAGGGACCGAATAATAGGTAGGAGTGGTTTATCATATCCCATGTTTTTTGCAGTCCACCAAAGGTAACCTAAAGGTTGACGTGTAGTGCCCTATTAGCAATGATGTGCGTATATTACTAGCTTAGGCAATTCCGTGCTGTTTCCAGTACACTTGGTGTTTTACTAAAACCTCTTGGATTGCCAACATGTCTCTTTCTGTATAAGTAATATTTAGGAATTGTCAATATGCCTGTGCTGTAAACTTTTGTCTTAATGTTGTTGATGAGTGTGCTCTGATTGAGCTTGATTTGATTTAGTTTATTGAAGGTTTTGTCATTGAGCTATCTAAATCATAATTCATAAGATAATAAGGGAAGACACCCACACCATTGTGTAGGGCTGCTTGAATAAATCTAAAAGATGAGACATTGCTTTTCCTTATCCCATCAGTGGTACTGAGCTTTGTTTGTTTTTTCTTAATGGCCCCACTAAACAATGTATATCTGCAATGATACTGATAGGTTGTAATGCTAGGAAATGAGTATGATCAAAACATTATTAACACTTTTTTGTGCATAAAGTTAGTTTATGCAACATTGCCTTTCCATTTAAATTGGAACAAAGGTTTGGATGATTATAATTAAAATTGAATGTGGGACGGAAGTTAAACAAGCTATTTTCAAATAATCATGTATGATCAGAATACATATAACATTTAGGAGCCTATTTTGATCGAGTAAATTGTTTGATTAAACATCCCAAGGACCAATTGATCGAGAAATGATCTTTGTGCTTATGTTAATGTGAGTTGGATATTAGTTCTTTCCATTTGACATTGTCATTACTGTGACTGGGATTATGTTTATTTGGGTTATTATAAATCAGTCTATGGGTAAACCAGGTTTGTTTAGCAGAACACATTGTATTTGATTAGGACATGGGGTAAAGCAAAGCATCTAAGATTTACATTCTGTTTCCAAATATCACATATCTTGACTTGTAAGATTATAGAAATTTCGTTTACAAACTTTGACAATTCCATGATTTTTGAAGCTCTTATATCAGTGCTTTTCCTATTCTTTTCAGAAAAAAATTAATATATGTACAGAGAAAGACAGTTTAGGGTCATGAATCATGAATTTTGTGATCGAGTATACTTGTATATAATTTGAATGCAATTTGAATGCAGAATATAAGTTATTTTGAAAGTATGTTGTACTGTACAGTACTGTGATTTGTTTTGTCTATTTAAAGGGTGATATGGACGCATGTTGTACTCTACAGTACTGTGATTTGTTTTGTCTATTTAAAGGGTGATATGGACGCTAGTTATATGATAATTTTGATGCTGATTTGTTGTCACGGGATAGAAGGACGGTAACTCTAAGGTTTTTAAGCTTGTTATACGACGAATTCGATGTTGATTACACATTAAATGAGGTATGGAAGTGAATATGATTTCAGTGCCAAGAACTATAAATTTTCTGAGAGATGTATGTATATGTAAATGAGTAAATGTAATTAACAAGGTTAAGGGGGTGGCAGGGCTGTAGCCTACCGTCACGGCCTCAACAATTCGACAAACACCTCAAGGCCGTGCGGCGCTTAGGCATTTGGCACCTGATTCGGCCTAACTCAACCCTGCGTAGCAACAAAGAAAAACAAAGACGGAAAGAAATAAAATGACTTTAAAATTTTCTTTATTATAATTTGAATGCTTTACAAGGCAAGCCAAAAACTATATGATGCTCTCAAGGATCAAATAACATGTTCTTTAAACAACTCAGTACCAAATAACATCAAGTAACTCAAATGCTACGGACTTGTATGTGAAATCTTACATGATTTAGGAGTTCCACGACTTGGCAGGTTCTTGTGGTGCACAAGTCCTACAAAAACTGGATATGGGCGCGACAACATAAATTGTATGCATATTAAGATTTTGATGTGGTGTGGGCGTCGTGGCCTAACCCAAGAGTGACATACTTGATGTTACATTCTCCTCCCTCG
>JAYMTQ010003137.1:0-10594 GCA_036897385.1 Geranium incanum
TTGAACCCATAACATATGGAACTTTATGGAACTTTAAAAAGACTTGATAAAGCCCACTACAACATTACTCAAATTTTTTTTGTCAACAATGAGAATTGAACATACAACTAAAAGAGCTTTTATTTACCACTACACCAACTAATTTGTTGAACAATGTTAAACAACATTTGTATATAATATAACTAAGGGGTTGAAGTTAATTTTTTTTATTTCTTGAGCCAAGGGGGACGACTGCCTCTCCTTGCCCCCCGGTGGATCCGCCCCTATCCACGATTAAATGTCATTTCCACTTAACTATGTTTTAGGGCAGGCAGATGCACCAAACTAATTTCTTCCCCACACCATTAAAATGGCTAGATGAAAAAGTTGAGTTTACAGTGAAAAGTCTAAAGTACTTTTGGCCGATTTCATAGTTTTCAAATAATGTCATTGAGGCTCTTGTTCTTGGCTTCGAATATCATTTTTGCAAGTGATTCTCTTGTACTTAAAACCTCAATTGAATTTCACAATCATACATTTGCTTATGTGTTGTCGCTATTGTTTGTCTTGTTAGAGATTTTAATTTCGCTCTGTGGGTGGTTTATGTAAGATGAGCTTCCACAAAATCTCACTCCAAATTGAGAAGAAGCGCTTGATTGGCATGAGAAAATTGTTTCAAAACTAGCCTATTTTTTCCTCTCTCTCCCAATTTATTTGCCTCGACTGTTGAGCTCCGCCATTCATGTCTACGACTATAGATCACTGACTCGGTTCCAACGACTTGTCGGCGGCGGCTTCGTTTCCCATGACCATCATAGCTTCCTTAATACTCGCGCCTCTTTTGTCCCCATTCAACAATGTCATACATACATTCTCCACAAATGTGATATTCTGTATCTTTCAAGTGCTCTCCATAGTACAAACAACATCTTTAGTAATATACATCATATTTCATGTGTTACATTTCAATTGTCTTCAATTTATGCTTTGTCGATGCAAGTTCGCCGTGTATGCATCAGGTTGGAATGAACAATTGATAACCTCACTATCTACGTTGTCAAATGTTATGTATATCATTCTGATATTGTGTTTGATGGACAAATCTGTAGTAGCGTAAATAGAGCAATGTTATCACTATTTTCGTACAACGGCAACTGCAGCTCTGCTACCAACCTATTTAGTTCCGGCATAGTTGCTCTAGCGACTGAGTCGTCAACATCAATTCACAAATCCTATTCGTCGTTTTGATCCATACATCATATAATGAGTTTATATCATCTACAAATTGATGTATAGGATCAACGTTATTATTCGAATATGAGATATTTTGTGTTATATATTATGTACTCATATTTAAATTGCTATTAAGGATGACAACATATAAGTTTGATACAAGTTTTATGATCTCGTCTTCATTCCATTAGATCGACGATACCAAAATCGAAATTGAGTTCAAAATTTTTATCCTCTTTTAATTAGTGATAACGAAGCGAGTTTTGTGATCTCATTTCACTTCAGATAGTTCGAAATGAGATCCCGGTCGAGGAGTTTTGCCATCCACAAGTAATGGTGTGTTGCTTTTGTTATGTAAAACTATTTTTTCAACTACTTCCTCGTTACAACATAGCCCTCTTTGAGTTAGCCTGTACTTGAATAAATATACTACACTACAATCTAATATTTCTTATATGAATTTGGTAAAAGAGGGGCAGAATCATACAGAATTATTCCAAACTCTCATTGTTTCTTCTATTTCTGCGTGAGATACATAATATCTAATGTGTCCACCACCATGCTCTAGTTGTTGACTAGATGTCTAATATTAACCTTGATTATCATTAATTAATTCGTGAAATTACAATTAAGAATGTGGTGAGCAAGGATTTGATACACATGTGGTCTCTTCTCTTCTTCACGTGCCCATGCAGCTTTAACACTTCCACCGCATTCCTACCCCACGTTGTTTCTTCTCCTTCTCTATCTGTTTTTGTGTCAGTTTATTCTACTTTAAGTTACAAGATTTTACCAGAAAAAATAAAATTACTTCCATATATTTAGTTTTTCATCCACCTAAATTGATTCTCTAATTTTATTCAAGAGAAATTATTACAGTTTACTAATAAAACAAAACAAGATGAAGATATAATAAATATTGTATACATGAAAGAGTTACATGGTCAATAATATAAGTTTATATAATGAGGTGTATATGAAAGAAAAAATGAATGCAAACATAAAATTTATCTTCTCTTTCCTTGTTATTTTGTTTCTACATAGAATTTGAAGATTTGGGGAAACCTTTGATTCATGAAAAGAAAAAATGTGAGGCAATTTTTCTTAAGAATAGGTTGATAGAGTAACGAACACAATTTTGTGGGTAAAGTATACATCATGGACGAAATATCATCCATCACAACACTTATGTGTGTTAGTTTTATAAGTCGTCAACTTTGATTTTGTTACACCGTTTGTTAAGTTGGACAAATCTTTTTTATTTGTCAGTCATGTAACATTTTAAAGTTTTTATTTCGTTGTTCCATCAAATGATTTCCTACCATATATGTGAGCTTGTCATTCTCCAATTTCAGCCACACCAGCCCGCCTTTTAACTAATCGTTAATCTTTTGTTTTGGGCGAAGCTTAGCACGCTAGTTCTAAATGAAGACAAGTACGACAAAAGCGTCAGAAATCTCGCCTTAATTTTGCCCGAGGCGACGTGCATGAGTTCCTCCAATGGTGGAAGCTCACATTCAACTAGTCAATGATTGTGAAGAGAACTAGAATTCGATAGTACTTAATACATTCGAGATAGACAAAATCTTTGTCGTTGACTTAAAATAAGAGGACCTTGGACCTAGGTCAAATAACAAGTTCATTTAAAATCATATCAATAGTAAACTAAAAAAATCATGATCCATAATTATTTTATAATATAATTCGTGATACATTTAAAACAATGCTGGTGGTTTATAAGAAAAAAAACTACACCTTAAAAACAAGGCCACGACCAAAAATTTAAATTTCAAATAAATTTAGACCGGCCTGCAAATGATGTTGATTTGCAGAGCAAAATCCAACAAACACTTTAATAAGTCAAAGATTAGTAGTTGATTGATCTTCGGATATTTAAAATTTCCCATAAATAAGCGTTATAGTATTTTCTTAGTAATAAAAAACTATTTAATAATAATAAATATACTTCACATCACAGGAATTATGAGGTGGACCCATTTGGCACGCTCTCCGTCCCCTGGCCCACCTCCTACTTAACGGGACTGTTGCTTCCCCTCACTTTCTTAAAAGAAAATTAAAACCAATTTTGAAAAAACTTAATCTGATGATATGGGACAATCTCGTAATTCTATGGGGAAATGAGGGCATATCCAGAACCGTGCTCCATTTCAAATTTTTGTAAAACCAAGAAGATTAATTTATAATTTACTAGCATTGCATCAATTAGCAAACGGAAACATTAACGGCGTGAGAGGAATAGGCCTCAACTCAACTCCTCAGGGACTAAAACGTCACCGTTACGTGTTTCAATTTCAATCTGAAAAAACAAAAGAAAACAAACACTCGCTTTCGCTTCTTCTACTGATCTTTTACTTCTCCAATCTACAATCTCCATAGCTCTCTCTTTCTCTCTCAATAAACAAAGAAGTAGCCATTTTCTCTCTCTGTTTCTCGCCTGCATTGTGTGGATCAAAGAATCTGAAATCGGCATTTTCTTCTTCAGCTGAGGCCGGCCTTTTGGTTTTACTTTTACAGTACGTTCTCTTCACTATCTTCCTGTTTTGGATCGGCCGTTTTCGATCCATCGACGTTTCTATTTTTGCTGACATGTGTGTTTGATCTGTATGTGTTTTTCTGCGTTTTTATTGCCTCTTTGTTCGATTTTGTGTTGTGAGGGTCTCGTCAGAGTTGAGCTGATTTGGTTACTGTGCTGAGTCGGTGAATTGCTTCTAGATTTGAAGATAAGCAATTCAATTTTCCTTACATTGTAAATTTTGCCACACTCAACTCCTAGGAAAGTAAATCTTTTTAATTTCTACAGCTACAGTGTGTTTTTGGTGGTTGAGATTGATTGATTGTTTTTTTTTTCTGGTGGGAGAGTGGAGATTTGTGGTAAAATTGGGGGAATCGGGGAAGTGAACATGAGTGTGATGTATGTTCTGATTTCAGGAAAGAATTTGGCAATGGAGTATCAGCCACAGCAGAGACGAGGAGGATTGGTAACCTCTTCGCCTTCCCAGACTCCGAGGTCCACTGATAAGGCGACCCGAGATCTGCGATCAGCGGAATCAAATTCCAGTAGCAAGCATGATAAGGAGAAGGGGGTCAATGTCCAGGTTCTTCTAAGATGCAGGTTAGTGATTGGTTTGTCTTGATTTGTTGAGTTAATTGGTTTTTTTATTCATTTGGGAAACTTGCTTCCTGGGTTTGCAATTGCAGGCCATTGAGTGATGATGAGCTGAGGATCCATACACCTGTTGTAATCTCTTGCCATGAGAGTAGAAAGGAAGTTTCTGCAATACAGAATATTGCTAATAAGCAGATTGATAGAACATTTATGTTTGACAAGGTTTGTGTTTCTTGTTTGTATGCTAATTACCGTTTTGGGTTGAGTTTCCTTTATCTTTTTTTTTGCTTCTAGTTCTTTTTGGGTTGGAGAGGAAGCTAAGGGAAATGTCAGTATACAGTTTTATGGGTTACTGCCGAAAAGTGACATCTAAACAACTTAAACCCAAAAAATTGGAAAAATAATATAAATGGTGACAAGAGTCTCCTCTCGTCGAAGGGTGCTTTGTGGGTTTAGTTTTCTTGGTCCTAAGGAAGGACGAGTTCTACTTTGGGGTATGAGTTGATTCCAGTTACACTAGCATTCTGGTCATTGTTATTGCTAGATTTTAATTGTTGAAAATGCTGTTTAGGTATTTGGTCCAACATCCAAGCAAAAGGACTTGTATGATCAAGCTGTATCCCCAATTGTGAATGAAGTTCTTGAGGGATATAACTGCACCATATTTGCTTATGGGCAAACAGGAACAGGGAAAACATATACTATGGAAGGAGGAGCCAGGAAAAAGGTTGAGTTTTTGTTTATGAAAGCGAATTAAAAAATTTCATCCTTAAACTTTTGCATTTGATTGATTTTGATCTTTTATTTGTGTAGAACGGAGAGTTTCCAAGTGATGCAGGTGTCATCCCTAGAGCGGTTAAACAGATTTTTGAAATATTAGAAGCTCAAAATGCGGAATATAGCATGAAAGTTACTTTCTTAGAGCTGTACAATGAGGAGATAACAGATCTTCTGGCACCGGAGGAAAGTTCAAAGTTCATCGAGGATAAATCCAAGAAACCCATTGCTCTTATGGAGGATGGTAAAGGTGGTGTGTTTGTTAGAGGCTTAGAAGAAGAGATTGTTTGTACTGCAAACGAAATTTATAAAATACTAGAGAAAGGCTCTGCAAAAAGGCGCACTGCAGAGACTCTTCTAAACAAGCAGAGCAGCCGTTCTCACTCGATATTTTCCATCACAATTCACATTAAGGAGTGCACCCCTGAGGGAGAGGAAATGATTAAATGTGGGAAGCTTAATCTTGTTGATCTTGCTGGTTCTGAGAATATCTCACGATCCGGCGCTAGAGATGTACAACCCAATTCATACTATTGATTATCATTCTTAATATATTGCTTGTAATGAAATAAAAAAGGTTGTGACGAAACTCTAGGGAGTTGATTAATTGCATCTAACTGAAAGCAATGATCTCTTGCAGGGCAGAGCAAGGGAAGCTGGGGAGATCAATAAAAGCTTGCTCACGCTTGGACGAGTCATTAATGCACTCGTTGAACATTCTGGCCATATTCCATATAGGTATGAGCTATACTTAGTCAAATACAAACTTGGTTCTTGTTTCCTAGAAAGTTAGATTTATTGTTTTAAGCATGCTGGAATTATCAGAGATAGCAAATTAACGAGGTTGTTGAGGGATTCTTTGGGAGGAAAAACAAAGACTTGCATAATTGCTACAATATCTCCATCCATACATTGTTTGGAAGAAACACTCAGCACATTGGATTATGCTCATCGTGCCAAAAATATCAAGAACAAACCGGAGGTCAGAATTTTGGTGTCATCTCTTATTGGGTTGCATCCCTTTGTTGTCTTTTAATTACTCATTTTTTGGAGTTGGTTTTTTCTATCAGATCAATCAAAAGATGATGAAATCAGCTTTGATCAAGGACCTGTATTCTGAAATTGACCGGCTTAAACAAGGTTGATGACTATATCGCATATTTAGTTGTTAGTAGATATGCTAGTCTACTATTTCAAAAATAAATCAATTATGGATAGCTGATGATATGTTAATATTCTTCATTTTCAATAGAGGTATATGCTGCTAGAGAGAAGAATGGCATATATATACCACGAGATCGCTATCTTCAAGAAGAATCGGAGAAGAAGGTAATTTTGTTAACTTGAAGAATTTTCATAATGAGCGTTCACTTTCTTAGCTTAACATTTTCCTTTTTCATAGGCAATGGCTGAAAAAATAGAGCGCATGGAATTTGTATCCGAATCCAAAGACAAGGTATATTTAACAAGATTTTATTGCCGCACCTTTTCTGGATTGCCCCATAAGAATTAAACTTAATGTTATGTTATTATTTTTTTATCAGCAAATAATATGCATTCCTTATGTTATTATTATTTTGTATATGTGAGCAGCAAGTACTGGAGCTCCAGGAAGTTAACAATTCACAGCAACTATTGATTACAGAGCTAAGTGATAAGCTTGAAGTGACCGAGGTATATATGTTGTTGCAGACATTACAGATTTTTCTGTTGTGCTGAACAATGGCCTAAACTTTCCTGCTTCTCATATACTAAAATATCTTTTGAATATGTTTTCAGAAAAAACTCGAGGAAACTGAACATGCATTGTTTGACCTTGAAGAAAAACACAGGCAGGCGAATGCAACAATTAAAGAGAAGGAATTTCTGATAACTAACCTCCTAAAATCTGGTGAGCTATATGCACTGTATTGTCACTGTGCTTTGTCCATTAAATTGTATGATCAAAGTGATCTAACAGTTGGCTTGTTTCAAAAAAACAGTTGGCTTGTTTTACCCACCTTTTTCATGTCATCATTTGGTTTTCTTGTCCGTCTAATAACTTGTATTTTTTTCTCAGAGAAAGCACTTGTTGAGCGTGCATTTGAGCTACGAGCTGAACTAGAGAATGCTGCATCAGATGTCTCCAGTTTATATGCTAAAATTGGTATGCTATAATTTTGAGGCAACTATATTTGCTCATTATTTTTTCTCTTGCAAAAGTAACGGTGTTTTTTGGGCAAATATGGTTTGTTTTCAGAACGCAGAGATAAGATAGAAGATGGAAACAGAATGCTGATCCAGAAATTTCAGTCCAAATTAACCCAGCAGCTTGAACTATTGCATAAAACTGTGGCAGCTTCAGCTACACAACAAGAGCTGCAGCTGAAAGACATGGAGGAAGATATGCAGTCCTTTGTATCAACCAAAGCAGAGGTAAAATACACGATGAAATGAGGTGTTTTTCTGACTTGCTTGTCAGCTATCACAACTTTACGACTGATATTCTTCTAGGCTACCGAGGAACTTCGTGGCCGGGTCGGAAAGTTAAAGAATCTGTGTGGTTCTGGTATCAGAGCTTTGGATGATATGGCTGGAGAGCTCAATGGAAACTGTGCAGCAACTTTTGCTGATCTCAATTCTGAAGTCTCTAAGCATTCATCTTCCCTCGAGTGTGTAAGTTGCTTTCTCGATTGCTTATATTAGTCAATCCTCAACCATCCTCGTTGTAGTGTTTGACCCATTTGCATCATCCAGCTCTTCAAAGGAATTGCTTCAGAGGCTGATGCGATACTTGATGATCTCCAAAGCAGTCTTCACAATCAGGAGGATAAGCTAACTGTATATGCACAGCAGCAGCTTGAGGTATATAGGTGGATGCATTGTTGTTATTTAACCTTCAACTCATGGTAGGTTGATTACTTACAACCTGAAAGTAAGTACCTTTTTGTCAAAAATATTTGAATACAGGCACATAGCAGAGCAGTGGAAACCACTCGGTCAATTTCTAAGTTAACTGCGAACTTTTTTAACACTTTAGACATGCATGCATCCAAGGTGACTCAAATTGTGGAAGAAAGTCAAACTGTCCATCACCAGAAACTGTTTGAACTCGAAAAGAAATTTGAGGTGGTGAACCTGTAGTGCCGCGTTTTCTTTATGCCCTTGTTTTGCTTTCAACCAAAAGAAAACTTTGGTTCCAAATATAATGTCTTTGTTTTACTTGTAGGAATGTGCTGCCAACGAGGAGAAACAATTGCTTGCAAAGGTGGCAGAGCTGCTTGCGAGCTCAAATGCTAGGAAGAAAAAATTGGTATGTCATGATTTTCTGTATAAATTATAAACTTCTGTACAGTCAAGTTTCAAGCAACCTTTTTTCTCTATACCTTCTGTAGGTGCAGCAGTCAGTGCATGATCTCCGGGAGAGTGCAGCCAGCAGAACCAGCAAGCTACAGCAAGAAATGTCAACCATGAAGGATTCTACTACTTCCATTAAAGCCAAGTGGACGGTTCACGTGGAAGAAACAGAATCCCGTTATACCGAGGATGTTTCCGCAGTAGAAAATGGGAAGAGAGACCTTGAAGAGGTTCTTCAGAACTGGTATGTCTATTTCTGGGATGAAAAGTTACTTGAGTCTTTCGTGCAGCGCTTCTTTTATCATCGTATTCCATTCCAAATTACAGTTTGCAGAAGACAAAAATGGGTGCACAGCAGTGGAGGAATGCTGAAGAATCCTTGCTCGTTCTAGAGAGAAGCAATGTTGATTCTGTGGATTCCATCATTAGGTACACTACTTTTTATCCAGCATATATCATTAATGACAATGTAAGAGTTAATTTATTTAGCTCCATTTCAACCAGGGGTGGAATGGAAGCCAATAGAACTCTAAGGGATCGGTTTTCTTCTGCTGTATCAACCGCACTTGAAGATATAAACCTTGCCAACAAGGGTCTTTTCTCATCCATAGACAGTCAGTATCAAATTCCACTGTCATTTTCAGTTCAATTTTGTATTAGTGTATCAGAACTTTTAAATAACTAGTTGATAAAATGCAGATTCGTTAAAACTTGACCATGATGCGAGCGAGAATCTCAATTCAATGATCATTCCATGTTGCGGAGACTTGAGGGAACTGAAGGGTGGCCACTACCACCAAATAGTTGAAATCACAGAGCATGCCGGGAAATGTCTCCTGGACGAATACACGGTAAGATTACCTATGTTCACTGCCTTTTTTTCCTTGCCCCAAGACCAAGAAAGTAGGACTTTTTTTTTACTTGTAATGAATTGGGTAAACCTTGAAAACTTGCAATTTAACATGAGAAAAGCATGTGACAAGAGTCCCCCTTCTAGCCATGTTTGCTTACAAGAGTTAATAGCAAGGGCCTATTCTATAAATGTTCTAAAAAATGCTAGGCGTTAATCGGGTGGAAAGGGCCTTTGGGGGATTAGTTGAGGATTAATCGAAAATAAATCGGACTCAAGGATTAATTGAGAATTAATAAAGGATTAATCGGGGAGTAATCAGAGAAGTCGGGATTTTTAGAACACTAATTCTATATATGTTTCCTCATGTGCACGTTGGCTTTTTTGTGCGATGAAATAGGTGGATGAACCATCGTGCTCAACGCCAAAGAAGAGAATGTTCAATTTACCGAGCATAGCATCCATCGAAGAGCTGAGAACACCTGCATTCGAGGACTTGGTGAAGTTGTTCTGGGACTCCAGGTCTCCGAAGCAGCCAAATGGCGATATAAAACACGTTGACGGGTTAACGTATGAAGCTGCTGCACAATCCATGAGGGACTCCAGAGTTCCTCTAACGGCCATTAACTAGGAGTAAAGGATCGGTCAGATCAGGTATATGAGGGTATAGTGAGAGAAAAAAAGTGTGTACAGTATATATGTGTGCTCTTTAGCCGTCTTCACTTTTATTGTTTATTGTTTGTTGGTGATATTACACTATTATTAGTGTATGTTTTTTGAAACCTGTGGAGTTTCAGACTAGTTCATTGGAAATATTTTGGTTCTGGCCGTAAATGTGTTACTGGTAAGTATTTGATTTTCCTAGTGTTTTGTTGGAACAACAAAATATTGTTTTGGAAAATTGACATTTGGGACGAAATTGAAAAGCAACTTAAAGTATTTGATATTCACAAAATATGCTTATCTTTGTATTTCTTTTAAAATTGTCCGAAGAGGATAGATTAAAACTCTTTCTCACTCTTATTAGTATTTGATATTGTATAAGAAATAGGGGTAAGTGCATGTGGTTACTTTTAACTATTAGTCACACAATATATGACTACCCAATATTTTTCTTTTTTACATACGTTTATTTAAATAAATTTTTTACGAACATGAAGATAAAAAAATGGACGGGAAATTGAGTAACGTTTAAGATATGTCCGTTACTCACCCTTTTCCTCCCCAAAATGCCCTTAGTAACCTTTTTCCTTCCCAAACTACCTTTCCTCACCTCACTCACATTATATGGG
>JAYMTQ010003138.1:0-10593 GCA_036897385.1 Geranium incanum
TCTGAAAACTAATCAGAGCTTAAACTGAAGATAAATTAGATTAAAAGATTGATTTTTTCTTGTTGTGGATTTTGGGTATTTAGTTACCTTGTCTCCGGGAGGGATGGCAAAAATAAAAAATTTTGGGTACCTAATGTTTTAAAATTATAAAAAAAGTATTTTATAATTTTAAATAAGAAAAATTCTTGAGTTAATTGATTTGTGATGGTTGTTGAAGAATCAAAGATACTTTATGATTTTGGTAATGAATTGATTGCTACAGTTGGAGGGTATTGAGTTGTTTGATTTATTGTTTGGGAATATTTAAAATGAAATTTGGTGTTTCAGTGACCATTTAACAAATGGAACACCAAATTTGGTGTAAAAATGGTGATTACCATATCATCAAATTTGGTGTGGTGATTTACCTTTAGGTCAAAGATGCTTTAACTAATAAAGTTTAGATACTCTCATCTATTAGTTTGAATTTTTTATTATATTGGATTTTAACCTACTTAATTATTATTTTTGGGTTCAATTCCAAAGGGACTAGATTTTGTGGTATCCGAGGCAAGGAAACATGGGATCAAGATGGTGCTGAGTTTGGTGAATAACTATGAAGACTTTGGAGGGAAGAAGCAATATGTGGAGTGGGCAAAGAACCAGGGACAGTCCATAACATCTGTTGATGATTTCTTCACCAATGATGTTGTCAAAGGATTCTACAAAAACCATGTCAAGGTTGGTCCCATGATTAATCTTCCATTTTTGTTGTTTCTGTTCATGTTTGGGAGATTCTTGATGATGGGTTTGTTTGAAATTGTGTTTTGTTGGTGTTGAATAGACTATTCTGACAAGAGTCAACAGCTTGACTGGGGTTGCTTATAGAGATGACCCAACAATCATGGCTTGGGAGCTCATGAATGAGCCTAGATGCCCCTCTGATCCTTCCGGAAAGACCATTCAGGTAAATCGTCTCATCACTCCATAAATATTTAAAGTCTTCGTGTATCAATTTTAATACTCAATAAATATTTTTAATATCTTCACATATCAGTTTTAAGTTAGATGCCTTGACATGATATAAGAGTCTTTTATGTTGGATATATGCCTTAACGTGATATAAGATTCTTGATCCACGCAAAAAGTACAAACAAAAAATCTCATGTTTAATAAATGTGAATCTCGTCAATCCAGTTTACACATTGTAAAATATTTAAAACATGTATTATGTGCTTTCAGTAGGATATACAGGGATAATAACCTATCAAGTTTGGGGCGAGTTTTGTGATTATGTCCCCACTATGATAAGGTCCGAGATATTGGATTCTCGATATTTTGTTTCTCTATAAAAGCAACAACGGAAAGAGTTTTGTGATCCATTCGCCTCTGATCGAGATTGAAAATACATATCGCAATCAAATTCGGAATACTTTCCATACATGATGTAGTTTTGTTCGATTAATCACCTAACTAGTCCCGATCAATTCTGTAATTTAATTTATTTTGACTAATATTCAATTAGTTCTTAAAAGACACTCTTCCATCCACCAGTGCCCGTGTTTTTATAACATTACTTTTATGACCTCAAGGAGATGGAGTTGGATAACTTTTCCTAATAGTCAAAAGCCACATTGAATGTTTTGCATACCACTTCATGCTCTACTGTTTACTCTATTGAGGCAAACAAAGGGGCCTTTTCTTTTAGGTTTATGTTAGGTAAAAAACTAATTTCATTGTCATTGGAGCCACAAGGACGTTGAATAATTAGATGAAATAATGACACATTGTTATATTTAATTATAACGATAAAATATTTTTATACCCTAATTAATTATTTTTCTTTTTTAATACCATGACTATTTTTATTGACAAATTACATCTAAAATGCTTAAAATATCTAAACTATCATTAGTTTTGATTTCAATTCTGCTCGGTTTATTGCAGATCAGTAGTTCCTCAAATTCAATTCCATTATGAATTTGAACCGAGTTCAAATTTAATTCTGGTTCATTATTGGTCCGCAGTAAACCGGACAGAATTGAAATCAAAATCAAGGAAAGTTTAGGTAGTTTAGGCATTTTAGAGGTAAGTTGTCAATAAAAATAGTTAAAGTACTAAAAAAGAGAGATAATTAATTAGAGTATGAAAGTGTCGTTTCGCTATAGTTAGGTGTAATAAAGTATAATTAGATTGTGCCCACCAAGTCTTGTGTCTGTCTACTAGCTCCTTGTAGTTGAAAAATGTCCCTTGACTTTGCTTGAAACAGGCTTGGATCACAGAAATGGCTTCTCACGTGAAGTCAATCGACAAGAACCACCTGCTGGAAGCTGGCTTGGAGGGTTTCTACGGCGACTCGTCGTCGCAGAAGCAGCAATACAATCCGAACTTCAGAGTGGGAACAGACTTCATTGCCAACAATCAGATCGATGGGATCGACTTCGCCACCGTGCATTCCTATCCCGATCAGTGGTAAGCGTTCTTGGGCAGAGCTCTTGAGCTTTTATCATCTTGTCATGGCTTGAATCACTGGTCATTGTCACTTGTTTATATTATAGCTGTAGAGAGTTCTTGAACTTCATTAACCTGTCCTGACTCGAGTCATGTGGACAGAGTTCTTGAACCTTCATAGACTCGAATCATTGGTCATGTTATTCGTTCTTGGAACAGGTTCTTGTACTTTCATAGACTCAGAATCATTGATCATGTTACTCGTTCTTGGATGGTCATGTTAAAGAGTTCTTGAACTTTCATAGACTCGAATCATTGATCATGTTACTCTTTCTTGGACAAGGGGTTCTTGAACTTTCATAGACTCGGATCACTGGTCATGTCGCTCGTTCTTGGACAGAGGTCTTGAACCTTCATAGACTCGAATCACTGGTCATGTCACTCTTTCTTGGACAAAGAGTTGTTGGAACTTCCATAGACTCGAATCACCGGTCATGTTACTCTTTCTTGCACAAAGAGTTCTCGAACTTATTCCATAGACTCGAATCACTCGTCACGTGTTACTTTCTTGGACAAAGAGTTCTTGGAACTTCCACAGACTCGAATCACTGGTCATGCCACTCTCATAGACTGTCCACACCCGAATCACTGATCATGTTACAAGTTCTCGAATACAGTTCTTGAACTTCCACAACATGTCTTGACTCAAATCACTGACCATGTCACTCGATCTTGAATACATTTCTTGAACTTCCATAGCATGTCTCGACTCAAATCACCTATCATGTCACTCGTTCCCTACAACTATAAAGAGTTCTTGAATTCCATCAACTACTCTGATACTTAATCTAGTGTATATCTCATCTAGTGTATGTATCAAGATTCAAACTCAAATCTCACATATGTTGTGTCTGTACCCAGACATGTATCATATGCTCTGAGCAATGTATATTTTTTCTAATCAGCAATAATTCGGGAAATCCTGCTCTAACAATCTTTGACTACACAGGCTAACCAACTCCAACGATGAGAGCCAGCTCTCGTTCCTAGTCGACTGGGTCAAGATCCACATCCAAGACGCCCAGACCATCCTCCACAAGCCCGTCCTCTTCGCAGAGTTCGGCAAGTCCTGGAAGAACTCCGGCTACAGCGCCCGTAAGCGCGACGAGCTGTTCAGCGCCGTGTACTCGGGCATATACAGCTCCGCCAGCGCGGGCGGGGCCGCGGTGGGCGGGATGTTCTGGCAGCTCATGACGGAGGGGATGGACTCGTTCCGGGACGGGTACGAGGTCATCCTGACCGAGGGCCCGTCCGCCTCGACGGCGAGCCTCATCGCGGAGCAGTCGAGGAGGCTCAACAGGATCAGGAAGATGTATGCTAGGCTTAGGGACTTGGAGAGGTTGAGGAGAGCTGAGGGTGTTAGGAGTGCTATGAGAGGAAGTGGAAATGGTGGGAAGTAAGGGTTTTTATGTATGTGTTAGTGTTACTTATAAATACTTATAGGAGTAGGAGCAATGTGTTGTGACATAATATGTATGTGCTCGATCGGTTTATGGGTCATGAGCTAAAGAGTTAAAGACTAGAGAAGATTGGTTATTTACTGTTCGGTTTTGAGTAGGTTTGGTTTAGTTTAGTTTTGAATCGGGTTTATGGGTTTTAATCCAACACACAATAAATATGAGTTAAAAGGGTAGGCAAGACTGGTTGTTTATTGTTCGGTTTTGAGTAAGTTCGGTTTAGTTTTGTTTTGAGTCAGGTTTATGGGTTTTAATCCAACCCTAGATAAATATGAGTTAAAAGGGAAGGCAAGATTGGTTGTTCAGTGTTCGGTTTTGAGTAGGTTCGGTTTAGTTTTGTTTTGAGTTGGGTTTATGGGTTTTAATCTAACGCCAGATAAATATGAGTTAAAAGAGTAGACTGGTTGTTCACTGTTCGGTTTTGAGTAGGTTTGGTTTAGTTTTGTTTTGAACCGGGTGTATGGGTTTTAATCCAACGCCAGATAAATATGAGTTAAAAGAGTAGACAAGACTGTGGTTGTTCACTGTTCGATTTTGAGAAGGCTTGGTTTAGTTTGAATCAAATCTATCTATTCGTTTTTTAGGAAATAGAAATCGAAACTGGACCGATAAAATTGGGTTCGGTTTGGTTTTGAACATGTCAATTTTTGGTTGGGTTTGTTACGAACCGAATTTCATGCAATTCTCACATTTTAGACTGTTATTTGACTTATCGATTTTCGGTATAAGGAGCAGTGTGTCGTGGAATGTGGAATATTGTGTATCTGTTCACTTTATGAGTTTTAAATCCAATGCTAAATAAATATGAGTTAAAGAGTAGACGAGACTATTTTTTTCTCGGTAATAAAACCCTTAATTTAAACTTACGATGCCAAATATTTATTTGGGATTTTTGATCTGACAAGTTAGGAGATATTATCCGTGTAACCCGCTTGTTGTCATTCATGTAGAGATAAAATACCTAACAAGAACCCGATATCAAAGTAGAGAATGAATATAACTAAATATGTTTAAACTCATTATATTCCTTAGTCTCTATTCCGAATTCTACTTGTTCACAAGTAGGTAGTCCATAATAATCGAGATCTAACTCGATTTTATAAGTGAAGCAAGTCACTTAAAAATTTGAATCGATAAATATACCAATCAACCACTAACATGATCGATCTTGGACCATCATTCTCTTGCAATTTCCAAATTTTGTAAGCAACAAGAACTAGAGATGACAAAATGTATCAAACACGAAAAGACTCGATATCTTCAATTTTTTCAAATCAGAAATTTAAGTTATGTTGGGTAAGTCATACTCTATCTTGTATCTAATATTTAATTATCAAATAATTTTAAACATATGTTGAGCTTTTAAAAATATTTTTAAACACAATTAAATAGGAGTTCAAAAAGTTGGGATCACTCGTACTTATTTATTTTAGATTTGAGCCGAACCACAATAAAAAATTGAGAATAATGAGTAATGGGTTGGATTCAGTTCTAAAGTAAGATAACCGTTTAAATCCATTTTGGGATCTATTCTTATGATGCAAAACTGATGGTTATCCAATTTATAACCTAACCATTTCATCATGGTTACGTGCTGCTCTCTTGAGCGCGCCGTCAGTACCTCTTCTACCTACATGTATCGATCTCGCTCCTAAAGTAGAAATCAGAAACCACAAATGAATTGAATCGTCTTTCTCGTACGGTCGCACTCTTTTGGGCTAAATTTTTTCCAGTTCCGCACATAAACCGTGCTCATTTTTTCCTATTTCAACTCATAAATCAAACATGAATTCAAAATCGAAATCTAGTCAGTTCAATAGCTAGAACCAGAAACAACCCTATTGCAACTGAATTCAGAACGGAACCGTTCCTTACTCACGTAGTGGTTCCAGGTTTGGTTCTCACATATTAAGAACCGAGGGGTTCAGTTCGGGTTGGTTCTGGTCAGTTCGGTTCCGGGTCGAGACTAAGAGTAGACCGGCCCATAGTAAAAAAGCCCAATCCTTACAGCCCAACAAGCCCAAACCAAACCAAACCATCCCAAACCAAATCCATAAGAAAACACCCCACAGCCACTCACACACTCTCACATCCTCATCTTCTTCTTCTTCATCATCATCATCATCATCTTCCTCTCTCAACACTCTCACAGAAACACAAATACAGACATGGCGGTCACTCTAACCAACCCATTCCTCCAAATCTCCTCCCCAACCCTCTCCCCCAAAAAGGTAAAAAAAAACCCCAAACCCCCAAAACCCACATCCCCAAACCCATCAAATTTCCCTTTTTCCCCCTTTAATCCACCAATTCTGGGTTTTTGTCTATGCAGGTTTCGAGACCCAGTATCGATTCGAGCCGATTCTCGTGCAGGAAGAAGGGTATTCACCCAGAGGTCTACTTCGACGCGAAGGTGTACTGTAAGGGCCAATTGGTGATGACCACCGGAGGGACCCAGAAGGAGTACGTCACCGACGTCTGGTCCGGCAACCACCCCTTCTACCTCGGAGAGCGGTCGAGCCTCGTCGACGACGTCAGCCAGGTCGAGAAGTTCAGGCGGAGGTTCGGGGAGATTAAGGAGATCATGGAGATCCCTGTCCTGAAGGGGGAGCTGGTCCTGCCCCCCATGCCCAAGATGGGGAAGAAGAAGAAGTGAGGAGGTAAAAATTTGGGAACTGAAATGTGGTGTTTTGTAATATTTGTTTGATGGGTTGGGAATGACAATGCGTGCTTTGTGTTCGATGAAACGCTTGTTTTCTTGGATTTGTGTTTTGTGTTGTTAGTTTAATGGGTAGTTGTGGAAATGTTCAAAGTCGCAATCTTTACACGATGTTGTTGATGAACATAACGTTTCTGAACGATACCTGAATCATACTTGTTGGTTGCATCTACTTTATTTTGGTGGGGAGTTTCCTTTTCCTGATTACAGAGGTATCTTCGGTATCAAGGAAATGCACATTGTGTAGCGGCATTTTCAGTGGTAGTAGTTGTGCGCCTTATACACACACACACACACACACACACACACTATGTACCAGCAGGCAAATAATTGAATCATTGTCGTTGAAGAACATAACGTTTTTGAGTTGGGTCGCACCCTTGTTTGTGGGAACAATACTTGTAATTGGCTAGGACATATTGTTGATTGCTTCGTCGTTTTATTACTTTATGTTCGCACCGACTTTATGTTGGTTGGGAGTTTTGTTTTCCTAGTTCCGAAGGTATCTTCGGTATCAAGGAAATGTAGATTGTAGCTGCAATTTTTGTGGTAGTAGTTTACGATATTTACATATATAAGCCCATATTTTTAGTATCCTTGTATTTATCTACTATTCACATACATGTTCACACATGAACACCTTTCTTGAAATCACGGTAGCGGTGATTTTAAGAGTGTAGTAGAAGAAGATTGATAGTGCATACCTGTGGAGACAAGAACTAACATTCGATAGATTAGAGCAAATGGAAGTAATTGGCCTAATGGCTATGAAATATCTGTTGCCTCTGATTGCTTTATATGAAAGCTCATTTTGTATGAAGGCGAGCAATGTCTTGTGGATCAAATCAAGAAACTAGCTCAAGAAGCAGAGAACCCAATTTCTGGAATATGACAAAAATGTGAACATCGGGCAAACTGGACTCAATTGTGTTTTCCCGTACTCTTTTGGCCTTAATGCTATTTCCCCATGAAGCAATGCTCGGGGCAGTGTTGTAAAAAACGCTAGGCGCTAGTCGAGCGGAGAGGGTCATCTGGGGACTAATCGGGGATTAACAGAGGATTAGTCGGGGATTCTTACTTTTTTTAGAACACTGGTTCGGTTAATTTTGATTACTTAGTCAAATGCCCATGTCTGCATAGCCATTACATAAGTCTGGTTGGAATTGTAATTATCGGGCAAGACTTAGATTCCATGTAAGAGTAACTGTTAACTGCATAATACTTTTAATTAGGAGATGTTCATTTCATTTCACTGGGGAGGATACATAGAATTTTTAGGAAGAAAGGGAAGGCCTGACACACGACAGGATCAGCCGTAACGCTGCATAAAATAAGTGTACATATAATTTGTCTGGGAAACATGAAATGTTCTAACAGCTGAAGCGACAGAAGCACAAGCCGGATTCTCCCAGTCCTTGACAAAAGCCACCGGAAGCTCCTTCCACTTCCTTGCAATGACTGAAGCAGCTGCCAATAGCCGAACAAGACCCACCACTTGGACTCGTACAGAGGGCTGCTTCCACCATCACCATCTCTGCAATTCCATCAAACAGGTAATTATCGAATTCACACATGGTAAGGGAAGGTGAAAGAGAAGAGCGTACCAGTGGAAACGAGAGTGAGGAGGAGCAACATGAAGAACAGAATGCGAGCAGGTAAGTTAGCCATGACTTACTCTTGTGTTTACAGTTCTGATCAAATCTGTTCTTGCTTTTTGTGATTGTGAAGAAGGGTAGTAATGTATACTTATTTATAGGCTGTGATTGTGAAGTAGAAGGGTATAATTGCAAAAAAGTGTTGTACTTTCAACTTCTTGCAAATTATACCCATCTTATTTTTTTCGTCGCAATTCTTAACCCTAAACTTGTATTTTGTTGCATTTTTCTATTAATTTGTTTGAAAATGTCGATTTTATCCTTCAAATTCCAAAATTCAAATTAGTAAAATAATAAATATCTTCTCTTAAAATTTTGTCATATTTAGAAAACTTAATTTCATGTTGTAGAAATCTACTTAGGCATGGATTCTTACTACAGTTTAAATCATCTATGTAGTTTTAGGTGGATTTAGACAATTATTTATTTTAAATTTAGACAATAAAAGAAGAAGTTAAACAAAAATAATTTATACTAATCTAGTACTTTTCATTTTATTTACTGAGAATTTTGGTTTCTTATCCGACCATGAGATGCTCTATGGATAGGGGAATGACCAACACACGTACATGCATGAGTCCATAGCACCAAAAAATGATCTAACTCTTGTCCTTGTCATATTCTTTTGTGAGTACTTGGAAAATATCATATTGCATTCATGCTTGACTGATTAAAAGGTGGACTGTTTCTGCTCCTCTTGTCAACATCAAGCTTGGTGTACAAGTTTTTAACTTAAATATTGCTCATCTCTGCTAAATACACATTGGCATAATATGGTTGGTTGGTGGGAATCATAATAGATGAAAGCTTATTTATTCAAGTGACAACTTGTGTATGGTTGAAATATGTCTTGAATCGATTCTAAACTTATTTATATTAGTTAGTACGGTATTTTCATTGATCGGCCTTTGAATCGATTCTAAACTCCTTCATATTAGCCAGTAAGGTGGTTTCACTGGTCGGTCAGCAAGTCAAAGTTCGGGGCAACGTGCCTAACCCAGTGTTGTAAAAATCTCTGACTTGTCTAATTAAATCTCGAATAGTCCCCAATTAACCATCTATAAATTTCTGAATAATCATTTATTAGTTCCTAAAAAGTCTTTTCCGTTTCATTAACGCCTAGCGTTTTTTAGAACAATGAGCTCAGTGGTTGAGCTTTGGTGATCTGATTGGTGCTTAATTTGGGCTACTTAGATTTTTTATTTTCACTTATGCAATTAAGTCGAACAATTTCATGATTATGCTATGAACTCTCTCAAGTTAAAAAATTTCTCATATGTTTGTGTTTGTGGATGCAATGCAATTGGCACATTACATTTTCAACGAATAATGTATTTTCTTAACGGGGATTGCAACTATCGATTTCGTACTTATTGTATAAAGTCTTTGCACTTCACCTCACAATCTTATTTACAAGACATGAGTAATTATTCAGTAACACGTGTTATTTGTATCGGACAACCACTTTTTAATCTTGAGAAAAGGGCTAGCTTTTCAATACTCGAGTCTGGATTCGTAACTTCCCACCTGAAGATCAATTCAATCAACATTTTGTATTAAAAAGAAGAGCCATATGATCAATACTTAATTAGTTTTTTTGATAATTATTGTTATAGATTCTTACTTGTAAGTGGTGATGAGCCTGTGAAGAAAGATGAGCATCATAGATTTAGCCATGTTCAAGCCAAGGCATGTCCTTCCTCCAATCCCAAATGCTAAGAAGCTGTAGGGTACTTTTGAATCATCCTATTTTACATTAAAAACAGTTAAATTAAGCAATTGATTTGAGTCCAATTTGCTCCATCAAAAACTAGAGTGGAAGAGAAAGCTCACATCAAATCTTGAAGGATTGAAGGTGTTTGGGTCATTGTAAACTGTTGGATCAAGATGTATTGATCTAGCATCTATGTTCGCATTCCAACCTTTCTTGACATTAAATCCTATAAAACAAAATATAATGAAGTTAATGTTAAAAGTATGATTCAATGTAAATGTTCAATCTAGGACAATATCTTTTAGACGTGTGACTCTATAATGACTCCACGTGTTCAATGGATTGAAGTTAACGTCACATGAGAATGTGCACGTCAGTCAATCGATCCAACTCATAAGATCAAACAGATAAATGGAGACTTTCAAACCCTCTATGTGTAAGCTAAACTAAAATGTGAGTGATATAGAACAATCCCAATTAAGATTCTTAATTATATTAGATTTTGGATAATTTTAGGTTTTCCTATTAAGTTAGGTTTCCTAATTCTAATTAGTTTGG
>JAYMTQ010003139.1:0-10592 GCA_036897385.1 Geranium incanum
AACCTTTCAAGATATGCAAAAAAATGGTTTTATCATGACATGTTTGTGTTTCTTTTCAAGATATACACAAATAATCACGAAGGGAAGTAACTTATAATATTTTTTTGGATATTAAAGTAAAATAAATTGAGGTCAATAAGAGCATTATTCGGAGTCATTCATCCCATATAATGTGAGTGAGATGATTAAAGGTAGTTTGAGGAGGAAAAATGTGAGTAAGGACATTTTGGGAAAGAAAAATATGAGCAACGGACATATCTTGGATGTAACTCAATTTTTCGTCCATTTTTGTATCTTTTTGTTCGTAAAAAATTTATTTTTACTAAAATTTCATATCAAGGGAATTTTCTTTAAAAAGTAATTAAAGTACATTATTTTTACAAAAATTATTTTGAATTAAGACTTCACGTTCTTAACTTCTAATCTCTACCTTAAATTTTATCCAAAAAACAATCTCTAACTTAAAAATCTCTATATTCATCATTGTAACATGACAAAGAAAATGATCCAATTTAGGAGAAACGTATCTTTCTTTCCTCCCAATCATGCCACCGAGAGGTGTTATTCATCTAAATTAAAATTTATAACTAAATAATTTACACAAATTTTCCTATTTTGTAGTTAACAGTATGGTCGGCATAAATATGTAATCTTCAACATAAGCAATTAATCCTTAAAAAGTTAACCGATGGCTAAATCATGTCACTATTAGGGCAACTAAAACATGCCACTAACCTTTGTATATACAAATCAAACATGTCATTATAGGGTAAACATTTTTGACCCAAACAAGTTAGGTATTCAATGAACAAAAGTAAAGAATAACCAGAAAAGGGCATAATGGTCACAAAAATTACCCTATTGTCTTTTTTTGTGTTTAATTTTTTATTTAACGAGTAAATTGAGAATGAGTTCTCTTCTCCACCGTACGGACATGGCACTCTCCAAAATGAAGAATTTCCCCAAAAAAACAAATTTTAAACTCAATAGCAGAAAAGTCTAAAATACCCTCACACAAGCTTCAATATTTTACTAGGGTTTATTGGAACCGCTAGTTGCGGCAAGAATGGCGAGGGGTAAAAAGGGAAAATACGGTTAATATAGTTGTAAGAAATCGAGACAGAGAGTGTATATAAATAGAGAGAGACCTAAATTCCAACACAGCGATCAAAGCTTTCGCTTGACTGTTCTTCCAAGAATAACCATTCTTCAAAGATATGCTATTTTCGAGCTCTCTTCCCTTCTTCAAAACTGGGTTTTATTTGATTGCTGAGATTGGTGTTTGAGTTTCGAAAAAAGGGTTTCTTAATTGTTTGAAGCTTCTTCGATTCTCGAGTTTCGGTCATGGCTGTGGAAGGTACGCAAGCAATTAATAGTCTCTTCTTTCTCGGTCTCGAGGGGACTGTGTTTATTCGGTGAAAGTTTTGTTTTTTTCCGGACTGGTTTGATTCAGCTCTGTTTTCTCGGGAAACTAAATTTTGAAGGGTTGGCAGAGATTCTGTAAATTATTTGAAGGGGGAGTTTTTATTTTCTATCTGGGTTTGGTTTATTTCTACTGAAAGATTTGATTAAGAGCAATTAAATAAAAAAAAATTGGTTCTTATGAATCTTATCTGGGTTTTTTCTTCACTTTTGTGTTAGCTGTTACTTTTTCTTCTGTTTTCTCGGAAACCAAACAGAAGGTAATGGGTTATTGTTCGATTTGTTTTATAGTTGTTATTGCTGCTTACAGTGCCTAGTCGAGACCGGTTTTGGGGAAAATTTTGATCTTTCCAGTTGGGTTTTTCATTTTTCTGTCCAAAACTTTATTTTACCTCCATTTTCTCGGAAACCAAACAGAAGGTAAGGGTCACTGTTGATTTGTTTTGAAGTTGCAATTGCTGCTTAGAGTAGCCAGTGGAACTGGTTTTGGAAAAAATGGGTCTTTCCAGTTGGGTCTGTCATTTTTCTGTTCAAAACTTCATTTTCCCTCTGTTTTCTCGGAATCCAAACAGAAGGTAAGGGTCATTATTAATTTTTATTGGTAGCTGTTATTGAAGCCTAGAGTAGCTAGTAGAAACCCAGATGAAAAAATTGACTTTTTTCCAGCTGGGTCTGTAATTTTTCTGTTCAAAACCTTATTTTCCCTCGTTTTCTCGGAAGCCAAGAGTCATTGCTGATTATGATTTCCCTTATTGTTTCTGAAGAGTTAGAAGAGACCCACGAAAGCCCAGAAACAATGGAACCAGAGCTCGAGACGGAGACGGAGACGAGGAAGGTGGACATCACCGACGATGAATCGTCCTCGTCTCCTAGAGGCGTCTTCGACTTGGTCTCTGTTTCTTCGGGAACTGACTCGGATCAGAGCAACAGTAACAGTAACAACAACAGTTGCAGCCTGTCTGAAAAATCCACCTCGCAGAGCTCGCAGCTGGTGAGAGGAGACACAGTCGATTCCAGGCTTCAGTGGAAGGGAGCGATCGAGTCGCTGATGAGGAAATCGATGAAGAGGTTCGCAACAATTCCGTTACCGTTGATGGGTTCCTACGACAGCATGTCGAAGAAGAGCATTAAGAAGAAGCTTTCTCGGATTCGGAGCGCTGACGATTCGATCGACTGCGAAGGTCTCAAGGCCATGAAGCCTTCATGGAGGAGCTTCGATTACAAGGAGCTTGCTTTGGCAACAGATAATTTCAACGAAGGTAAGAACTTCATGTTTTTTCTTTCTTTACTGAAAAGCTCTTTGCCTAATTTTCTATTTGGATTCATTCTGGTTTCTGGTTTAATTTTTTCGGCTATTTAATTCCTGGAACTTATATTGAGTCTTGGCTTGAATGTGGTTTGGTGGAAATTGCTGTGGGTACAACCGCTTTTCTCTTAAAGGAAATGAATTCAAGTTTTATTGTTGTGTCTGAGGTAATAAATCTGAGAAATGAATTGGTATGAACATAGTTGGTGAGTAGATTCAAAAAGTTTGTCTTTTTGTTTTATGTCTGAATTTGTTGCATGGATTATCGTAAAGTGTTTGATAAAAGACCCAAAATCCATCTGGATGGACCACAATCCGCCAACCACAAAGAGTTTTCATTCAAGAGGTGACCATATTGACTAGGCCATAGTAAGTGTGAGCGCTGAGGCCTAACTTCTTCCCCGTTAGAGAAACAATGAACATGTGGTGGGTTGGTGCCTGGCGGCTTTACCACCTCACCAATTAAGATTGAGAATTGATTTGGGATTTTCTGGGCAACTCGAATAAAGAACTGAGTTGGAGTACCAGTTCAAAAGTCTGCTTCATATTCTATAGTTTTTAGTTTGGTTTTCTTGGACTGATCCTTTTGAGTCCCATGCTGACTTTTAGTTTGATTTTTGAATCATGTTCTTATCCATTTTGACCTTGGTTTGAGTATTTTGTTGAAGTTCTAAAGCTAATGGAATCATAGAATTTTCGAGCCATTTGAGACCTCAGCTGACTTTTAATTTGATTTTTGCATCCTGCTCTTATCCATTTTGATATTGGTTTGAGTAACTTGATGTAAGTTTTAAGTCAATGGGGTGTTCTGATATGGTTTATAGCTCGGACAATGGGATTTTTCGCTATTAAGGCTTACTGATATGGCTAGGTATTTTAGGGTAGTTTGGCCAAGCTGTGATTCTCAAAAGAGAAACAAGGAACATGAGACACAAATTAGGATTTGCCTGGTTATTTAATTCTTATAACTGCTCTTTAGTCTTGACTTGAATATGGTTTGGTGGAAATTGCTGGTATTAATTGCGGTGCCTACAACCGCTTCCTATAAGGGAAAGGAATGCAAGTTTTGTTGTTGTGTTTGAGGTATTGAAGCTGAAATATGAATTAGGAGGAGCATGGTTGGTGAGTAGATTCAAAAGGTTGTCTTTTTTTGGTTTTATGCCTGAATTTGTTTCATGGATTATTGTAAAGTGTTTGATGAAAGTCCCAAAATCATCTGGATGGACCACAATCCGCCAGCTACGGGAACTTTTCATTCAATAGGAGACCCTTTTGACTTGTGTGAGTGCTGATGCCTAACTTACTTCCCATTGGAGAACGAGAAACAATAAACATGTGGTGGGTTGGTCCATGGCTCTGGTTTCTTCACGACCTAACGTTGAGAATTGAATTGGGATTTTACAGGTAGCTTGAATAAGGAATTCATAGTCTATAGTTTTTAGTTTGGTTTCATTGGACTGATGCTTTAGAGCCCTATGTTGACTTCTACTTTGATTTTAGATCCTGTTCTTGTCCATTTTGAGCTGAACTTGGGTAGTTTATTGCAGTTCTTGGATCATAGGATATTCCAGCCTTTTGAGTCCTGAGTTGACTTCTACTTCGGTATTTGTATCCTGTTCTTATCCATTTTGACCTTGGTTTAAATAACTTGAATCACTTGATGCAAGTTTGAGGTCAACGGGGTTTGCTGATACGAACTGATTTGGTATATAACTTGGATCATATGATATTTCACTTTTAAGGTTTTATGATATGGCTAGGTTTGGTTTGGTGTTTACTGTACGGTGATTTGATCGAGCTGTGATTCTCGATAGAGAAACAAGGAACACGAAAAATGAATTGGGATTATCCCGGTAACTTGAATAACTAATTGGTTTGGGTTCAAAAATCTCCTTCATAATATATATAGTTTTTAATTTAAAATTTCTTGGACAAAATAGCTGACTTTTGCTTTGGGTTTTGCATCATGTCATATCCATTTTGACCTTGATTTGAGTAACTTGTTGCAAGTTTAAAGTCAATGAGGTTTGCTTTGCTTATATGAGTTTATAACTTGAATCATAGGATATTTCACTCTTAAGGTTTGAATGAGTGTTTTAAAGTTATGTTTGTGCATTGAACTTTGACAGATAACTTGGTGGGCAAGGGAGGTCACGCGGAAGTTTACAGAGGATGCCTACCGGATGGCCAGATTGTAGCTGTGAAGAAGCTGAAGAAAAAGAACAAAGAAGAAGAAGATGGGATTGGCGATTTCCTCTCAGAGCTCGGGATAATCGCTCACATTAACCACCCGAATGCAGCTCACTTGCTCGGGTTCGGCATTGACGGTGGTTTGCACCTTGTTCTCCAATTCTCTCCCCAGGGCAGCCTTGCTTCCGTGCTTCACGGTAACATTTTTATCTATTAAACACTTTTGGCTCAAAATAAGGTTTCCAGTTGGATCTATACATGAACTTTGTCATTTCAGGTTCAGAAGACAGCCCGTCATGGAGTATAAGGTATAAGGTTGCTTTAGGCGTAGCGGAAGGGTTGAAATATCTGCATCATGGCTGCCAGAGGCGCATAATTCACCGTGACATCAAAGCCTCCAACATTTTGCTCACCGAAGACTACGAAGCTCTGGTGATTCTCTTTATTCTCATTGACCCGTATAATGAATTTGATCTCCTTGTTAACGAATCTTCTACTTGATGTACATTGTGTAGCTCTCTGACTTCGGATTAGCAAAGTGGCTTCCGGATAAATGGGCTCACCATATCGTCCATCCTATAGAAGGCACATTCGGGTAAGGTGTATAGTTATTTATCAACTTTCTATTGTGTTTTGAACTATTGAGTATGTAAAACGACTTTATACGGGTTTCAGTTACTTGGCGCCTGAATATTTCATGCACGGGCTTGTCAACGAGAAGACTGATGTATTTGCATATGGGGTTTTGCTGTTGGAGATCATAACAGGCCGTCATGCAGTTGACTTGTCACGACAGAGCCTCGTGATGTGGGTATGAAACATGATTCAGTTCTTTCCGCGTTTGCAACTCTAATACCCGTGCCAGTGTCCAAAGACAGGTTATCATTTTGTTGCTCATTGCAGGCCAAACCTCTACTTGAGAGGAATAGCGTTAAGGGCTTGGTGGATCCGAGGTTAGGAGACGAATACAACGTTACAGAGCTCAAGCGCGCCATGTTCGCTGCTTCAATGTGCATTCACCATTTATCCGCTATGCGTCCACACATGAATCGGGTATGCATTTGTATCAAACGTTGGTTTCATTTGTTGCATACCCTTTTCATATTCTGCATCAACCGTCTGTGAAAACGAGGACTAATTGATCCAAGATTTCATTTTGTGCATACCCTTTTCGTGTTATGCATGATCGATGACAATTGATCCGAAATCTTGCAAGTGCAGGTTGTGCAGCTATTAAATGGTGATATAGGTAGTCTCGAATTGAAACAGAAGTCGATGACATCGAGATCAAGCCTTCCGGAGGGATGTGACATGGAAGATTACACTTGTTCTACCTATCTCAAAGAACTCAGTCGTCACAAGGAACTGGCCTTGGAGTAGTGTCGCTAAGGATTAGAACCAGTGACCTGATATATCGTTCTTGTTGTGTACAGTTGAGAGGAAATTAAATGTTTCGAGAAGACGGAGATGGGAGCAACAATGGAGGTTGATGGATATGAAGATTCAATCTATGAATTGGAGACTTTGTTGTTGTTACTTGTTTGTGTTGTGCTATGTGGTTTCTATGGTCGTAGAATGTAGGATTGTGTATTGGTGAATGTGGGTCGTACGACTCATTTTGCCGCATGTAATTATCCATAAACTTGGGATCCATGAATGAGTATTTTTTAACACCTTCATGACTACGACCTTCTCGTCTTCATTGCTAGTGTTATTAGAGTTCAGTTCCACGGATTTTCCTTGTAATTGAATTATCAAACTCTCTTGTTACAGAACACTCTGATTCATAAACCTCCATGGTCTTAATTGGTGGGTCTGACTATATTATGAGCTGAATTCGCAAAGGATTAAATAAAACAAATATATATTATTGGTAAGCGTGGCGGGTTGGGACAAGTTATACTATTATTGGACTCAACTCGAATGAATTTTAGAGATATGAAGGTTCATTATCCAATCTGATTGGAACGAGTTCCAACAAGTTAGATCCAAACGAGTTGAAAGTCTTACAAAATCCGGTCTACCATATTACTAGACTTATATTTGTAATCTTTAAAGCAATATTCACAAAACAATTATTTTTTATAGATTCACTTTTTATTGCAAAAATTTACTAAACACTTCAAAAATATTAACAAACAAACTTCAAAGCAATAAAGAAAAGCTAAATAAATACAATAAACATAACAATCTTTAACGTCACAACTAAAAACGAACAAAAAAAACGTAGGATTGTCCTCATTCAAAATATGTTGAGTGTGTTATTTGATTCTTAACATCAATTCCAAACAAGAAAACAATATATTGTTATTGTAAAAAACCTGAATACAACAAGTTAATACATGATAAAAGGCGAAAAATATTGACAATACTCAAGAATAAATGTAATATTAACGGTAAATTTCAGTATTTATATGTTATTCTCACATTGGTATATTTTTAAAAAAATTCTCTGTCCGTACCAAACAAATTTTAAGTGTCTTGTCGTAAGTTTTTTATCATTTATGTATGTGTACAAGTCAAAATATCCTCAATTTCCTTTTCAATTTTCAAAAGTTTATCAATGCAAAGTAAACTTGTTTTTTTTTCCATCTCCTTCTCCACCATTCTAATTCACCACAAAACCATTTAAGGACTGGTCGCGGCAGCGATGGATGTACAATATAAATGTACAATATATTTTAGAAATAAATGAAGTAGAGAAGAGAGTGGGCAAGTGGAGCATGGTTTGAAGCTTAGGCGGGAGTGACCAAAATAATGTGGTAAGAGAGGGAGAAAGACTCCTCAATCATTCTCCTTCAAGCTTGGACCGTCTGATGGTGGTTCTCACCTTCCTTCTCTCAGGGATATTGAGCCATTTTGACTTCTTGCAGAGATCTTTGAACCTGGGGTGGCTGGGAAAGAAGGGGCAATTTAGTCATTAGTTAAAATCAATCATGTGTAGTGTACATAATGGGTATTTAATTGAAGTTAGGTGAAAAACTGGCTACGTATTCTTAAAATTAGTTTGGATACCGATAGAGAGAAGTTTTTAGTTAGAGCACCAATGTGAAAATAGCGTGTAATTAAGTAAGATATACTGAAATTGTTGGGGACAACTTGAGCGTTTATTAAGGAGGAGCACTCCATGAGGAGGCCCGTATACGCATTAGAGTCCACTCATGACTCAAAAGATTAGTCTAATGAGTCTTAAATGTAATGTTTATATAAAATATCATTTCACATCATACACTTTTAATGTGGGACTTTAGCTCAAGTGTGGATTTCAACCGAAACAATCAAGTTATGATGCAGAAACTGATACAATGGGACATGTCTAATGTGGAAGATGTAACCTTGGAGGATATTATTTGGTTGTGTTTTGAATTTCCCGAGCTCAATTTTAGTATGCAGCCTTGAGGTCAAGCAAGCTTGCTAAGGAAGGAAGAATTGTCAGGACTCTAACAATTGAATAAATAAAGTTGTTTCAGTTTCAAGTAATGTAGCCATTAGGTAAGGGTAAAAGGGTCTTTTGACTACATTTTAGTAGCACTGCGTCGTTAATCCCTTTTCGTCTGTGAGAACTAGCCGTTGCGAGTGTTTGACACACACCTTATTGTCTGCTTCGAAATGTCGCTTGCTGGCATACAATACAGAGTAATGAGAGCAGGAGAAAAATGGAGGAGCTGGTATTTAAGGATAGGGATATGTAACTAGGGTTTTCATCTTGATTACTTTAAGAAAACACTGTCTCTTGAGGAACCTCTGGTTCATTTAGGGTTTCATTTAGGGTTTGTAGCCTCATTTGAGAGTTTTTCTTATGAAATTCAAGGTTAATATAAATTTGAGTTCAAATCTTTCGATATATTACCTATCCAAATCGCAATAAATTTAGTACAATAACGAGTGAATTGGGACTGGTTGACTGGAAATTTTGCTCACTTGTATTGTTAAGGGAAAATAACATGTATTTTTAAATGAAAATAGAAGTAAGAGATCGAGGCCTTCAAACTTTCTATGTTGTATTAGTTTGAAGAAATAATTTCACGTGGCTACCCTTAGATATGTCTGTTTTTCAGGTGTGTACTTCTAGAATTTTTTTTTCAGATGGCTACACCTAAAATGTGCAAAATTTTCACTTTGCGCCTCTCCGTCTAATTCCGTTAGTTTTTAAAATTTCCGGCATGTGAAATGACTAAAATACTTTTAAGGGTTAAATGAGTTATTAAAATTGGATTGAAAAGACTAAAATACCCTCACATATACTTCTAATTTTCAAACCTATGACATCCATTCTTTATCTTCACCCTCTCTTCAATCATATAAATTTTCGAATCAATGAAATGAATTTAGAAAAATGGAAAATGAAGTTTACTATACATGTTAGAATAGTTAATTAATATTGGGGTTCCCCTTAGTTTTATGTTGTCAATTTGGTTTCAGCCACACTTTAGTATCAAACTCTTGCACTTCGTTTTGGGCATTGATTGTTCTAACTGTAGCGTAAATTTTCTTTTAGACGAATTCATTCAAGAAGGTGTCTTGCATGTTGATATTTTATTTCTCGGGAACAATGTCTTCATCATCTTCCGTTCGTGTGGAAAACCTTCGATTCACGTGGTCTTTGTCTTGGATCATGTGGCTGATGACTCACCTCCGAAGGTCGAAACTTTGTTTCATGAGGCTGAGGCTTCGTTGGATGACGCCTCGGTCCCTTCTCATTGCACATTGACCGAAGTGCATGCTCAAATCCTACCTTATGGGGTTGATATTTTAAATAAGTTTGACTCTGGAAGTGGGCTTGATTTGGGCCCTTTTCCTCCTAGGCTCGTTTTGGGTGCTCATAAATTGGTCCAAGATGATCTTAACGCTACTTTGGTGACTCTTCTTTTCAAATCCCGTAGCAAGTAGGCCAGTCGTCCTCGTCTCCATCCCGACCCGAATATCTCTTCTAGCTCTGTTCATCCTCATAAGCGAAAAAGTATATGAAATTCAAATCTAAGTTTAATACGAAAGCCTCTCCTCATGACCGGCTCATTCTGGATACCAGGTTTAAAGTCTTGACGACTTGAAACTTACTCAAGATTACTGCACCGCCCTGGGAGGATCCACTGATGAGGATATGATTCTTCAGTTCTAATCTCAAAATGAGGAAAATGCACGTGATCTAGCCTCAGTTGTTAACTCCTGCTAGCTGTCTTCCGCATCTTTTTTCTTCCTTTGTTTTGCCTTTTTGTTCTCCTTTTTTGTTTTGTTTTATTCGTTTTTGTAATCGGTTTGTTGATTCCTTTTTCATGATTTTCTCACCTAGGGTTGTTTATCTGAAATCTAACCGATCGAATCAGATCGGTTGGTTAATCAATTGGTTTGGTTCTGGTCAGGTGAGTTTGCTTAAAAATTGAAGAAGAGTCGGTTCAGTTGTGGTTCAAGAATTGTGAACAACACAATTAACCGAACGAACCAACTATGGTTCAACAAATGCAAACCAAAAGCTGAAAGGCCAATTTAATTGGGAAAATTTACAAATTATGTTAGGTTTAGTCAAGACTACAAGTTTCTATCACAACACTAGAAGTTCTCGAGCACAACCAACCCTCTTAACTCCTCTTCATCACCTCCTCCCTCCTCCAACGCCACTCCTTGTTGGTGTTTTCTACAACATCTCCGTTAGCGGCTTCAACACCCTCTCTGTAGG
>JAYMTQ010003140.1:0-10592 GCA_036897385.1 Geranium incanum
GGTTCCAGGTAATTGAGGCTGTAAAAGGGAATTGGCTAAAGGGTTCATTGAATCCTGCAAGCAAGGAACATGTATAGATTCAGGGTCAGTCAAAGAAAAATACCCTGGAAAGTTATTGTTTTAACAACTCGAATTCTTTGATAAGTTGCTTCAAAGGAAGAATACCAGCTGGTTGCATTTTCCATACTTACAAGGTCGTAAACTGAAAACGTGTTGTCATAAAATAGTACAGCTATGCGAACTCTGCTACAATCCCCAACAATAGTAGGAGAGAATTTGATTCTCCGGACTCCTTCTTTATTAGTGTTAAACGAGGAAGAATATCCAGTTGTTACATCCCACCATCGGATGTTCCCGGATCTGTCTCCCATAACCTAAGAACTATTGAAGTCAGTGCCTCTTACCATAAAAGTCCTGGGCAAGGTTTGGTCAAGGCTACCATAAGCTGAAATAATTTGAGAACAGGTGATACATACTACGTGAGGCAGTCGGTAGGCCATTGCTGTAATTAATCCATCAGATGAAACAAACGAAGAAGAAGGCCATTTCGGTCTGGGGACAAACAAAATGAAAATTTAATGTGGTTTTTGCCTATAAAATTAATAAAAAAAACAATATTATGTACACAGATAATCCTAACTTGTGTGACAAGCAATGTTTGTAATGCTCGCAACAAAATTAACTCTCTTTTATTTTAATTTTATGGATATATATTATAAAGAAGTTCAAATCCCATGGCACTATCTATCAGTGGAATTAGGAAATGTAACAGAAATTCAACTAACAAATGCACTTGCAAGGGCAAAATCATGACTAGCTAGAATAACATTGGATACAACAAAATACTAACTTCGATCAAGGACTTCACATGGAAGAATTCTACCTGAAGTCTCTGATTCTCCGCCCATGAACCTCAAACACTCCAAGTGAGCCATTAACCAGTGCAAATGCAAAACTTTCAGAGTTGTCCTCCTGAGGACCATCTGAGTTTGTTCCCTCTGCAGATCAAGGCAGCTTGCAAGTTTAATCATTATGAGCGAAATAAATAACTACTGTGTACCGGCTAGTAGTCTATACAATACAAAATATGAAGTAGCAAGCTGCCAACAAGGGTTGGCCTAGTGGTCAAGTGAGCACTTGCCTCTTAAGAGGTCAGATGTTCAAATCCTAAGGGGTATCTGCTAGGGAGCAGGTGGGGTTATGGGGAGGGGATTTTTCTTTAATATATTTGTAATCATATATTGATGGGAACTCTTTAATAAATAAATAAAAAGTAGCAAGCTTACTAGAATCAGATGCACTTGGTGAAGAAGATGCAGCATCAGCCTGATCCCTGGATAGAGAAGATTGCCTAGGAGGTCCATTTTGAGATGGCCTTGGAATTGTTGGAAGAGTCCATTCCAACACCGTAAATGGTAGAGCTAACGATCTAAGCTACATAGAGATATAAAACACAATAAATATCTAGATGATGATTCATAAGAATGCAAAGAAATGAGCATCAGCATCAATGGGTATTATCAGGTGATACCACCTATAACCTAATGAAAGATAGAAGGTTATGCATACAACACTTCAGCTAATGTTCTAAGAAAGACCAGTCTGGTCACACTAATGTACCCAAATGCGGTGCATTCTCTAGGCGGAAGTTTTTCAATACCAAGCTGGTATAAGGTCGAAAATATGCTAACATAGTTTTTTGTGTCAAATATCCTAAATATTAACCTCTCATAGCCACACATAGCCAAACATCCCTAGATACTAACTAGGAAATGTAAAGGGGGAAGGTATCTGCCAACTTACCATAAATGGCATTTTTGTCATTGCCCAGACCTCCACAGGTGCATCACGAAATAAAATTAGAAGATACCTGTAAATTGGTTGTTATTATAAGTTGACAGCGTGAATTATAGATGATGTTTCGTTTATGACTAACTAGGTTGTGGAGCAAACTTTAAAGAGCAGTAATATCCGAAATAAATCTTTAACACTGTTCAGCTGTAGAGAATAATGAAAATCAGGGATATATTTCAAAATCATGCTGAAAATCTTTTCTGAAATGGGAAAAATATATTTCTCAAAACTCGACAAGATTTTGAAACAGAGTATAAAGTTCACCTTCCAGATGAAGACGACCTCAGAGCTCTAATTGGTGCACGTTCTGGTTTCTGTAGAGCCCGGAAAGGTCTATTGATGCCACTTCTCAGACATGTTACAACAAGCGTATTAGTGTACCCTCCAGTTTTATCATTCACCTGAGTCCACAAGGGTGCTAAATTAATGAAACAATGACTTGTGTAACACGAAAAACACAGCTGCAGCTGAACCTAACTTCCATACTGCAATAAAGAAATATCCAATCCATATTGCAGCCAAGAGATGAAAATAAAAAAAAGACCTACTAACATAAGAGAAATAAATTAAATAGACATAGGGAGAATACAAAAGTGGAGAGAATAACCTAAATCCAACACATTATAGAAAAACAGATGTTTTTTTAAAAAAAAGTAAAAGAAACAGATGTTAAATACCTGAGTGTATGAAAATGACACCAATCTGGAATTTCCAAGCCAACGCAATCCCCTAATAACACCACTATGAGCAATAAAACTTGCTGCAACAGCATTGGCAGAAACGTCAACAATATCAATTGTCCCATTTTGAGTTCCCAGAGCAACCAGAGGAACAGCTACAGCAGGATAGTTTCCCCCACCTTCACATCAATTTAACTAGCAAATCAGCTTACAAATTTTTGTCCTTCGTTAAGAATATTATACAAGCTCGTACGAATAGTTGGTAAAAGGGAAGCTCAACAGAGATAGTAAGAAAACGAAGTTGTAACTAACGGGCCAAAGTAGCAGTCAATGATGGAGATGGTACAGCCAGCATTGTCACTGTTGAAGAAAGAAGCTGAACTTGTCCAACTAAGCTAATCTGCATTGTACCATTTATTTGACCAGTTAATTTTCCCGCGAATAACTTGAAATTGAGAATTCTAATATTATTCACCAATGACAGCCTTTGTGCATGGCCTACACTACCGGTACTTCAGTGCAATCTTTACAACGAAAAACACAGCTCATAGAAGCTACATCACATCAGAGCAATCTTAACAAGGAAGAACACGGCTTATAGAAACTAAGGCAAGTTATACCACTGTAACATATGCATAAAATACAGCAGGGTCCAGCTGAAACTGGTGGTGGTATGTAATTCCAGGGGAGGGTGCTTTGTTCATTCTTGTAAGGTATTGGGAGTGATAATTCAAACTTTGCTCAGTAGAAGACTACCTTGAAGGAATTGGAATTATTTTATTCATGGCAAAGTGCAAGATATGGTAAATCGTAAATTGGTAGTGGAAAATGACCTGAGGGTAATGGTGTTTTTTTAGATTGATGTCATAACAACACATGCTTCAAGGAGTACCAAGTAAGAGCTAATATGCAATATGAAGATAAGGATCAAAGAAGATAACATTAGGTCACTAACCTTGAACAACATATCTGCCTGGTTGAAGATTTTGTTTGATGCACGGGTTCTGCCACTTCTCACACACTCTCCTTGCTGACCAGACTCCAGAGCAGAGCCATCAGAAGAAGAAACTGCATCACTACTGGTTCTTGAAATCGACGCTTCGCTACTAGTATCAGTAGCAACCCCCTCGTTTTTTGCATCCTTCTGAGTATCTCCAATCACCTCAGCAGTTAAGAGCCACTTCCAAATTTTTCCATCATCAGAAATAGAGATCAAATGTGTCTTTGAACGAATAAGAGATTCGTCACAGAATTCAAAATGTTTATTGAAATCCACATCTGGGCGTGAATAATGAGGTCCATCAGAATAAAGCATTCCAATATTGTGGAGGGCGGAATTTGACTGGAAGACAATAACAGAAAGAACTAAAGGACAAGGAACAGATGATCCAATTGAGGGCATCAACTCTTCCATTGCACACGCTACGTGCACCTGTTCTTCTCTGCGATAAAATGAAAAGGTAAGTTATTTTCAAGGACAAAACATAGTTTGTTAATTCATTAACAATTTTTTGCGGGGGAAACAACTTCAGTTCAAATTCCACTTCTTGGAATAGCTAATGAATCATATGATATTCAGAACCTTTCTACTTTATAGAATATGTAAAGGAGCAAGTGAAGAGCTGCAGTTGAAAATGAGAGTTTTAGGTTATAAGCAATCACAGCTCACCATCAACTCAATATGAAACAATACCTCGAAAGAAAATACCCTCATAGTCCAACATATTGATTGAATCAACTTCAAACCAGAACAGTAAAATTTGAATATAATCTATCAGCTTCAGTGAACTCTCATACTCTACAAATGACAAAATCTGCATATATTTGGTAACATATTGCAGCCATTGACTTTTCCTAAAAGTCCCCTTTTAATTATTTCTTAGATGGAGCCATTTAAATATTCATTCAAATTTCAAATAGAAACTTAGGAGTCAAGACACCATTATGCAAAAAAATGAAAGGCAAGCAACCACATTCAAACTTGAGTAAATTTTCCAACTTGTGCTCACCCTTTTCGCCGCCAAGTGGTGAGCTTTCCATCAAGGTGTGCACAATACAGCAGCTCCTTGTCCGGGTCCGGCAATACATCAAGAAACTTGGAGCATCCACGAGGCAGCGGGGCTGAGAACAGCACAGTCTCATACTGCAAATCAAACACCAGCAGCTCCCGCGGGAACGTCACAAAGATAATGTGCCTCCAGTGCGGCGAGAACGAGAACCTCACAGAGTACATCGGGAACACAGCCGACGCTGGCGACGCAACCGACGACCCTCCTCCGGCGACGTCCCTCTCCAGCCTCTGGAGCACCGAGCAATCCGTTGGGATCTGAAAGTCCTTCATCAGAACGTCGTCGTCATGCTCCCCGTGAATCTGCGCCCATAAGAGAAACCCCTTGAGCCCAATTGTGCAGAACTGGCGCAGATCAAAAGGGTCGCGGCGGATACAGGAGAACATCTCCGGGTAGGCGTCGTATTTCCAGACGCAGAGGCCGGAGACGGAGTTGAAGAGGGACACGACCGACGGCCCGATGATGGCGGCGAGGTGGTACGTGTCGGACCGGGATTGGACCCAGCAGAGGTCCTGGACACCGTGGCTAGAACACGCCTGGTCCGTGTCGAACCTGAAAGAAAATATATTTATAGAACATTACATGTGTTTGACTTAGTAAGCAAATGTTCTTAATTAATATAATCGTCTAATTGCATTTTCCATCTGAAATGCAATATTACTACCGAGATAACATCGTACATTCAAAAAAGGGCCTAAGAAGACATGACCCCAAGCGGATATTTGGCATGTCCCCCCTCTTTCAATGTCATCACAAGGAAAACGAAAACCAAGATTTGTTTTATCCGTATCAAAGGAGAACTAAGAGCAAATAGAACACCTTTCAGTAATGTCAATACGGTCACATGAATTGTAAATGCATGAATGTGATGTACCAAAAAATCAGTGGTTCCTAAGAGCAACTTCAACCCAAGTTGCTAAAATGCAAAAAGTATTACTCAATCATATGATTGATATATTGTCATCCAACTCAACCCAAATTTCTAAATTTTGATACAAATATCAATTATTACCAATTTTTCAATTAAATATTTATATGCAGATGCCAACCCCGATTGGAGATAACAGTTACCATTTTGCTAAAAGTATGACAAAATTGTAATTCCATTGGAGGAGTTGCTCTAATGGGATAAATAACAAAGCAACCTTGCCTAAACTAAATTGATTTGGCAAGCAAATATTCTATAATTAATATACCAGAGGGCTATGGTGCGGAGCCTGAAGTCGAGGAGGGCGATGCGGCCCTGGCGGTCGGCGGCGGCGAGGAGGAGGTGGGAGGTGGAGGGGTCGGTGGAGAGGAGGTCCCGCCGGAGGGGCGACGGTGTCCACCGGACGGCGGTGACGAACGGGGACAGCGAGTTCGACGGCGGGTGGTGATTCGGGGGAGGGCACGACCCGGGCGGAGGCATCGGGAGCGTCGCGATGAGCTGCATGGATCTGCAGTCGAGGACGGAGATGGAGCTCCCCGACGGGAACGCCAGGAGGCCGGAGGGGCTGATGTCGGCGGATCCGAAGTTGTTGCGGCTCGGCGGACCCGGGAGCATGCAGTCCCACGACTCGTTCGGCGGTGGCCTCGCCATCGACATTGTTGCTGGGATCGGGATCGATGCGCGCGAGGTGTTCGACGAAATGCCGCAGAGAGATTGGGGCTCTACGCGAGCCAGGCTGAGAACGCGACGGAGGTGCGGTGGTTTTGATGGCTTCTGCGATGGATCGTCATGGCTGTGTTGGGGAATTGATCGTCGACGACCATGGATTTTGAAGATTTTTGGTTACATTTTTCGTATCCTTCCCCGTAATTGATTGATTAGTGGGTTGTTTCTTCTCGTGGCCAACATGGATTTTAGATTTATGACATTTTTAGCAACTATAATTTTCAATAATATGAGTTATGTTTCATTTTATATCGCTTTATTCATTATTAAGTTTTGACTTTTATTAATTATCTAACCACTAAAATATGCCTCCAACTTTTAAATTTTAAAACTGTCATATTTTGTTCACTGATAATGGAAGCAGTTAATTTTCATACACTTGTCGACTTCACATAACTTTGAGATCCTAATAAAAAGATAGCGCTCACTTTTATGGCTTCTTAAATCGCCAAGTTTTACAAAATTATTTAGAGATTTGGGATCTAGAAACTTGCTTGTTCATGGTGTCTTTGTTTTGACGAGTATCTTTGAGTTGATTTTCGACTTACCAAACAGCCTCTCAATTTCATGAAGTTTGATATTCTGAAAAATGTATGAAAGCCGGCTACATTTTCCGTCAAAACTCAAATTCATCTTAAGTCGTTAGAGGTGTGAAAATTGAGGAGGGCTGTCATTAGAGGGAAAGAAAAAGAATGACACGCTTTTGAAAACTTGAATAAAAATAAGTGATTCAGTAACTTCATGATTAATAGATATTAAAATATAACGAAAATGGGGAAAATGTCATGTCCTCTGAAAGAGTTGATGAAATGTGAGGATAAGCATATTTGCTGTCATGTTGAGCTCCATCAAGCACTTAAGCGAATCACCCGCTAGGACGACCATTGTATCTTTTGCTAGATCGAGCGAGTTCCATTTGCCTAGGTTTGAAGACGGGGCGTGGATAAAATTACACAATATCTTGATGATGTAACAACTATTCAGAATCTCATCTCTTAACTGGCCAAATACTTAAACTTTATAATCACATATACACGTAGAATGGAAACAACATCATAAAGAAATGGTTATTACATATACAAGCACATCACAAACAAAAGCACAAAACTCGTATGCAACATAAACGTATAAATAAAACAAGTGCATATGCTAAAACAAAGCCACGACGACAATAGCCAACAAGGTCACGAAGAATCCTCCTGCAACCCTAGTCGTCGTCGGCGCCGAGCTGAACGGAGCCGGCGCGGACTGAGCGGAAGGTCCGTCGGCCGGCGAGCTCGGAGACGGTCCTGACGGTGGCCAGGGTCTCCTCGTCGAGATCGAACGAGGAGTCGATGGCCTTCTGGAAGGTGTCCTTGTTGATGTGCATTCTCCGGAACCATGTCACGAGGTGGAGGCTGTCCTCCGGCTGCGTCTCGTCGAGCGCCTTTCTCCCCGTTATCATCTCCATCAGGATCACCCCGTAGCTGAACACGTCGACCTTGGTGGTCACTCGCCCCGTCACTGCGCAAAGTCACACACGATCAATTCAACGCCAAATAGAGATGAACAATCAATAATCACTATCGCTACATCTTCTAATGTTTAAAAGATTGATTCAAAAGCTAAAATGTAAAGAAATTCCAAATGCACCCTAGAAACAAAAGGTTCGTATCAGCACATCTGAGAATTGAAATCAACAACCCCATGCCTTATTACATTCACCCTCAACCAATGTTGTAAAAATCCTTTAATTTGATCTATTTTTCGATTAATCCCCGACTAATCCCCAGTTAGTCCCTTAAAGGTCCTCTCTGCCTGACTAGCGTTTAGCCATTTGCTGCTCTATTCAGTTCTATTAGCAAAATGTTTGTGTATCCTATCAACCATGGAACTAACAAGCTCAAAACAACATCTATAAATGTACTCAAATCAAATAATGGTAAATCTTATACTCTATCCTCCCTGTTTCTAGGTTTATATAAAATGAAACAGGTTCGCCATAGCCAATAATTTTATACGAGCAAATAACAGTAACAATGAAATAATAAAATAGGTTTAAATTATAATTGTACCTGCATATTCTGGTGCTAGATAGCCAAACGTGCCCGCCAGTCTCGTCTCAAACGACGCCTTCCCTTCTGGAGCCAGACGGACCAATCCAAAATCAGCGACCTTAGCACGCATATCATCCCCGAGCAGTATGTTCGACGGTTTCAGGTCTCGGTGAATAAAACTCTGGTGGGCGAGCCCGTGAAGGTACTCGACGCCCCTTGCCACATCCAACGCTATCGCCAACCTCCTCGTCCAATTGAGGGGCTTCAAATTCTCCTCCCGCCAGTGAAACAAGTGCTGGCTGAGAGTCCCCTGAGGCATGTACTCGAAAACGAGCAGCCTCTCGTTCCCGTCGAGGCAGTACCCTAGGAGCGCGACGAGGTGGCGGTGCCTGACCTTGGTGAGGACGGCGATCTCGGACTGGAACTCCGACAGACCCTTCTCGGTCATCGTCCCCGCCTCCATCCTCTTGACCGCGATCGTCGTCCCGTCGTGCAAAACCCCTTTGTAGACGGTGCCGAAACCGCCCTTCCCGAGTATGTTGTGCTCGCTGAAATTGTCGGTCACGTTGCGGAGCACCTGGATGGAGATCACCATGTTCCCCGCCTCGACCTTGTGGACGTCGCCATTGGTGTTGCTCCCGTAACTGTGACTCTCGCTTCCGCTGGAGCTAGTGGTGTTAGCGTTAGCGACAGTGATTTTCACAGCATTGTCGTTCTGGTGAGGATGTATCACGATTGAGTTTGGGCTCTGGACTCGACCGGGGTGGTTTTTTCTTCTGGTGTACATACAGAGAAACACGCCTATGGCTCCAATAACAGCGACGCTACCCGCGGGTCCCCCTACAATACCACCTACATTGTGCGATTTCTTCCCCGACGGAGACTGGCCCGACCCTGAACCATCCGGGGTACTGCCATCGTTGATCTTCTTTCCGATATTTGGGTTTCCGTCCGTTTTCACAGTCACGTTACCATTTCTATTATCAAAAGACGGCACATCGCCAGAGAGATCGTTGTTCGAAACATCGAGCAATGTGAGGTTAGCGAGAGTTTTGAGCTCAGTTGGTAAGGAGCCCCAAAGCGCATTATTCGAAAGGTCCAATCTTTGCAACGATTTGAGCTCGGCAAAATGGGGGGAAATCGTACCTGTGAGACCCTTTTCCCGGAAATTGACGATGGTGATCGCATTGTGGATCGAGCAGGTGATCCCGTTCCAGTTATTGCAAGGATCGTTTCCTTTCCAATTCTCTGCGAAAACTTTGGGGTAACCCATAGATTCAACAATAGACAGCAAAACATCAACGCGAGGATCGCAGGAGAAACCAGGCTCGTTGGAGCAGAATCTGTTGGTGTCGTTGAGCATGTCGACCTGAACCGAGCTGGTGTTGAATTTGGGCGGCGAGCCCTGGAACAAGTTGTTGGTGAGGTTCACGACCGTCAGGGAACCGAGACCCACCAGCGACGCCGGGACGATTCCTGTGAAATCGTTGTCCCTGAGGCCCAAAACAGACAATTCCGTCAACGGTGAAAGATCCGGGATCGGTCCGGTGAAGTGATTGCCATGGAGCCACACCTCCGTCAACTGGGTCATGTTCTGCAAAACCCCAATCGTCCCGTTGAGCTTCGAATTGGGCTTGTAATTGTTGACCCAGAGGGACCGGATCTGGGTCCCGGAGAAGCTCGCCGGCAAGCCACCCTCAAGGGGGTTTCCGGCGAGGTGGAGGTGCAACAGCCCCTGAAACGTCCCGCCGCCGAAGAAATCCGGGATGGGCCCGACAACATTGGCGAAATTCGCCGAGAAATTCTGAAGCGAATTCGCCGCGTCTGTGAGGTTGTCGGGGATTCGCCAATCCGAGAAGGGGTTTTTGCTGACGTCGACGGCCTGAAGTGACGTCATGCCGGAGAAGATGTCGGAGGGCAGGGAGGAGAATTTGTTGTCGTTGAGGAACAGGACATTGAGCGAGCCCAGACCGGCTAGGCTCGGGACGGGTCCGGTGAACTGGTTCGACATGACCTCGAGTTTCTGGATCATGGTGAGGTTCTTGAGCTCCGGTGGCAGCGTCCCCTCCAAGCCCCGCCCACCGATCTGGATCTTGTTGACCCGGTTCTCCAAACACTCCACCTGATCCCACTTGCACGGGTCCGGGTTGGACCAGTCCAGATTACCCACTTTCCTGATTCCCTTCTTCAATGCCTGCATCGCCGCCACGTCGCCGCCGCTGAGCTGAGACAGAGCTGCCGGAAACAGACACGACCACAAGATAACGACCAGGAACAAAAAATACCCAAAACCCATTTT
>JAYMTQ010003141.1:0-10591 GCA_036897385.1 Geranium incanum
GCCCGTGTTTATGTACGGTTACAGGGTTTTTTGGGTCGCCTCGTGTTCTTGTGGCCCTTGATGTTGTTGGTGGTTATTAATATGTATTGTTATGGGTTATTAATGGATTGTAACATGGGTCTCGGGTATTTTGCTATAAATTGTCCATCGTCCCATCCGTTTTGTATAAGTCTTCCCTCTTCGCTATCTTGCTTTATACAGTGTGTTGTGCTCGCCTTGCGATGGATTGTGTTCGGTTGAAATCGCTTTGTTCTGGTATGTATTATATTCTTTTAGGCGGTGTGATTTCGGGTATGTGAATCTCTTGTCGGCTGATTGTCAGCGTCTATGTACAAGTGTTCAACAGTATGCTATTAGGGTTCGGATTACTCGGCAGTGGGATGCGGTTAATACCAAGAAAAACGAGCTGATAAGCCTTGACATGGTGGTTGTTGATGCTGAGGTCTGTTTAGTTTGTTCGTTCTTTTTTGACTCGTGCTTGTTGTCGATATTCGTCATTGTTTTCTCTGCTCTCAGGGTACTTTAATGTGGTTACAAGTATGGCGTCATATGGTGGAGAGGTATAGGCGGCTACTGCTCATTGGGGAGGTATACATTCTCAGTAATTTCATGGTGGTTCCGTCGACCGGTCAATTTAGGCCCGTTGACAATGCGATGAAGATGTCGTTCACCCTGCTGACCACCATCAACAGGGTTGCTGACAATCCTGGAAATATCCCCTTGAATGGGTTCAATTTTGTTGACCAGCGTACTATTGTTGATCGTATAGGCGATCACACGACATTGACTGGTGTGTTTTTTAGTTTTCTTTTCTTTGTGTGTTTGTTTGTCACATAATCTTTTCGCTCGTTTGTTTTCATACTAATATTGTTGGTTGCTTGACTACTGTGAATGAGGTTGGGTTGTCCTCAACCGGTCAGGCAAAGCGTGAACTCGATCTTGTATCGAGCTTGTATGTTTCCTGATTCTTGTCCTTTCTTTTGCTGTTTAGCTCGTTCTGTTTTCGGATTTGAAAATATTGTACTTAATTGTTCTTTGAATCGTTGTTCTAGCTCCGACCCTGTGAAAGTGACCTTGTGGAACAAGTTGGCTGACGGGTTTGTGAGTGATTGCAATATCACCAATGTTGTTGCCTCGGTTGTCGTTGTCTTCACTTCTATGAAAGTTACGCAATTTATGGGTATTGTTTTCAATTGCCACTCTAATATTGTTCCATCGTTTTTTATAATGTATCTTGCCCATAACTACGTATCATGTTGGTTAATATGTTATCTATTCGGTTTAGAGTAGTTAAATAACAAAACGGTTGCGTGACCAAACGTATGTTGCTTTCCTTTCAGTTTGTACGCACTGGTTCAATGTGTGATCAACTAATATCGTGTACATCTGACCATTTTCCCACTTTCACCTTGTATAAGAGTTTAAACGTCCAATCTGTGCTTGAGTCCATGTTTGATTAACTCTTATTTCAACGAATAATTTCATAAATAAATTTGTTACTGATGCCTTTCGCCGTGATATTTATGATTAGGATTCAACATTATATATCGTGCACGTCGGCCTACAAATAATATTGTCTTCTCTATTTTTTTTCGTTATTTACTGCAATATCATCTACTAGCCATGGTGTTGATGGTCGATGTGGTGACTTTGCGTGTGTTGTCGTCACACGCGGCGTGGGTTAATCACCGTAGTATTCGGGGCGCTAGACGGGATATGCGCTATTTTCCATATTTATTAAATCTGCAAGTCATAATCTCCAAATATCGACGTCTTATGAGGATGTTCAAGATTGTTGATAGAAGGTTCGGAGATTTCCGTGGGTATGTTGTGCGTCGTAAACTTCGTATTGTACGTCGTTTTCAATATTGGGCATTAGCGCATTCTCGCAGTCGTGGTAATTTCTTGTAACTATCTTACGCACATATCTCATATGCATCCGGTGGTAATTTTGACAAAAATTACAACATCCACAGGGTTTCCCTCTTTGCAAGCCGTCGTTCCAAGACGTGATGTTCCTCAGGCCCGTCGGTCGGTGTCGCGTGGTATGTCTGTGTTTTGTCGAATTTGTATACGAGTATTTTGCAACATGCTTGGTAATGTGTGTGTTAATTGTAGTTACAATGACTTACACGTTGTATATTATTGCCCTTTATAGAGGGTGTTGTTCGACAGGCTGTTAGCGCGTCTTCTAAAAACCAGTGTGGTAAGAGTGATATCCACTAGGTTGCTACTGTTCCCTCCAAACAACATCGTACCACGCCACAAACAGTGCCTCCAGGTATGACTGCAGATATGTTTCATTTTACGTACATTTTATCGTTTGTTGTCCATAACCACAATAGTGACAAATATTACAAAATCCACATTTTTTCTCTCTTTGCAAGTCGTTGCTTCGAGGCGTGCTGTTCCTCGGCCCCGTCCAACGGTAACATGGTATGTATGTGTTTTGTCAAATTTGTATATGCGTCTTTTACGGTTTATCTATTCATGTATATATCAATTGTATTTACGATGACTTACACGTTATATATTATTATCGTTTATATAGAGAGTGATGTCCATACAGCTGTTAGCGCCCCTTCTAAAAAACGACATACCACACCACCAACAATGCCTTCAGGTGTGCCTGTGCATGTGCTTTATTTTACGTATATTTTGTCGCTTGTGTGTTCGATTGTGCCTCCTTCGTATTTACAGTTACTCGCAAACAAAATATATTTCTTGCGAGCCAGTAGCTCAACGAGATGAATGTCATTCGTATACGCGTTGTTTACCACTCGTCTATTGGTGTCTGTATCAATTGTAGGTACAGTGACTTACACATTACATATTATTGTCCTTTACAGAGGGTGTTATCGGTCCGGCCATTAGTGCATCCTCTGAACAACGTTGTGGTACGAGTGATATCCATCTGTTTGTTAACGTGCCCTCCGAACAACGTCGCACCGCACCACCGGCTGTGCCTTCAGGTATGCATGCGGGCGTGCTTTACTTTACATATATTTCGCCATTTGTGTGTTTTATTCTGCCTGCCTTGTATTTTTTATTGCTCATAAATTATGTATACTATGACTTTATGTAAGGTGTTATCCGTAATGATGGTAGTGTTGCTCATGAAAAACGACATGATACATCGACAACAATGCCTTCAGGTGTGACTGCGAGTGCTCGCCTCCATTCATTAATATTTTGGTTTATTTCGGCGTAACAATATTGTGTTGTATTGCATACAGATGTTGTTCTATCGAGGCTCGATCCACCAAGTACTTGGTGTGAATTTTGTCAAGCATATATGTGGGATGCTGAGCGGGTAAGTGGGGTCCCGAAGAATTTACGTCCCAGATTTAGATTATGTTGTTCGGAGGGACAAGTCGAGTTGCCGCCCATGCCTCAACCACCCCCGTTGCTGCATGAGTTGCTTTCGTTAAATTTCGGATCTAAAGGTGTGAACTTTCGTAAAGAAATCTGCACATACAATGTCATGTTCGCGTTCGCATCATCCGGTGGGCAATTGGACGGGTCCGTTAATCGCGGCGGCGGTTCGTACGTCTATCGCATCAGTGGGCATAATTACCATAGAATTGGTTCTATGTTGCCGGCTGACGGAAATAGACCGTTTTTTGGGCAGCTTTACATATATGATACACAACATGAGGTCGATAACAGGTTAGCGGCTTTACAAAGGCAAGGTACTTCTTCTGGTGTCGACCGGCGGCTCGTTGAGAATATTGGTTCCATGTTGGATGAGGTCAATGTCCTCGTAAAGACTTTCCGCATGGCTCGGGATAGGTATGACTCCAATCCAGGCCAGGAATTTAAGTTGTGCCTCTTATCTAATCGGTCCCGTGACGGCCGACAATACAACATTCCAACCCAAAGCGAAGTTGCTGGATTAGTGGTGGGTGATCTTGATAGCATAAACTTCCAGCGCGACATTGTCGTCGACCATCGTTCTGATGGACTTAAGCAGGTTACTGAAATTCATCCGAGTTTTATGGCGATGTCTTACTCTCTTATACATCCTTACGGTGAAGACGGGTTTCACCTAGGTATCGTTGTGAGGGATCGTGGTTCCTCAACTTCAAAGCCACGCCCAGTTACCATTTGTCAGTACTATCGTTATCGGATACACCAATGTTTGAACGAGGGTCATACGTTAATTACATCTGGTAGATTATTTCAACAGTATGTTGTCGATGCGTACATGGCCATAGAGGAGGGATGCTTATGATGGGTTCGCCACCACCAGAAACAATTGCGCTCGGATTTATTTTCTGGCTTAATGGACGCTATCCACCATGGTGATACTGATGCGAGTAAAGTCGGGAAAACTATTATATTACCATCTACTCACACCGGTGGTCCACGATACAAAGCCCAAAATTATCAGGATGCGATGGCCGTATGTAGGTGGGCTGGTTACCCGGACATTTTTTTGACTTTCACCTGCAATCCAAAATGGCCTGAGATAAACGAAATGTTGGGTATTATAGGTAGAAAAGATGATCCTAACAGGCACGATTTGTTATCTCGTGTCTTTCACATAAAGCTGAAGGAGCTAATGTGTCACTTAAAGACCGCGAAGCCGTTAAGTGGGGTTCTAGCATGTAAGTATGCATTATAGTTTATCATGTTTCTCCCATGTGAATATACAATACCTAATGTTGTGTGTTGTGGTGTAGGTGTATACACGATAGAATTTCATAAGAGGGGTCTGTCTCATGCGCATATCTTATTATTTTTGGAACCCAAGTACAAGAAACCATCCCCTACTCGAATCGATACCATTGTCAGTGCCGAGCTCCCAGATCCTACAACTGATCCAATTGGGTTTGATGATGTCGGTCAGTCCATGATGCATGGGCCGTGTGGGACGCAAAATCCATCGTGTCCGTGTATGGTCAACCATGTGTGCACAAAAAAATTTCCAAAATCTTGGACTACAGAAACGTCAATCGACTCAATTGGGTTCCCAGTGTACAGGAGGAGGGATAATTGTGTTCGTATCATAAAAAATGGGAATGCCCTTGATAATCATCACGTCGTTCCGTACAACATGAATCTTACAGTTATGTTTGATGCTCACATCAATATGGAGATATGCAACCATTCTCGGGCAATAAAGTATTTATTCAAGTATATACACAAAGGTCCTGACAGAGCAGTTGCTACTGTTGACCGAGTGTCTGAAAATGTGGAGAAGGACGAGATAAAAGCATATCTGGATTGCAGGTATATATCGGCTTCAGAGGCTTGTTGGCGCATTTTTCAATTTGATGTGCATCACAGGTACCCACCTGTCGAGCGACTAAGTATACATTTAGAAGGTGAACAGAACGTTACGTTCGGCCCTAACTCTGGTGTTGAAATTGTTGTCTCTAGAACACTGTCACATAGAACTAAGTTTACCACCTGGATGGAAGCAAATCGTATTTACCCAGAAGCCCGACTGTACACATACACGGAGTTTCCGCAACATTTTGTGTGGCATAAGACAGAAAAAGTTTGGACCCCTCGAGCCCGAAGCATTGCAGTCGGCCGAGTTTATTTTGCTCATCCTACGTCGGGGGAAAAATTCTACATGCACATGCTGTTAAACGTTGTAAGGGGTTGTACATCCTTCGAGGACATTCGCACGGTGAACGGTTATGTTCATGAAACTTACAAAGCGGCGTGTTTTGCACTTGGTATGCTAGATGATGATATTGAATGGGCTGAATGTTTAACCGAGGCTTCTCAATGGGCGTCTGGTCATGAGTTACGCCATCTATTTGCAACCTTACTCACAAACTGTCAAGTTGCTGATATGGTAGGATTGTGGAGGTCGCATTATGATATGCTATCTGAGGATATAGTCGTTGCTCAGCGGAAAAAATACAGCGATGTGAACTTGCATTTAAGTGACCGGGAGATTGAGGCACATACATTGTTCGAGCTAGAAACTCTTCAACTTAAGATGGGTAAAAGTCTGCGAGATTTTCACGGAATGTCGTTGCCTAATGAAAGCATGTTGCGTCGTTTGCGTAACCGTCTGCTTGATGAAGAGCACAGTTATTCTTGTGATGAGGAGAGGGAACTACACGAACAATATTTGTGTACTCTCAATGCTGGCCAACGGATGGCGTACAATTCCATCGCGGCATCGGTTGACAACAAACGTGGTGACCTTATATTCATCCAGGGGCGTGGTGGGACAGGGAAGACATATTTGTAGAAGACTATCATATCAAAGGTTCGAGCTGAAGGGAAGGTTGTGTTGCCTGTGGCATCGTCAGGCATAGCTGCACTGTTGTTGCCAAATGGGCGTACAGCGCATTCACGTTTTCAAATACCAGTCGAACTAACAGCCGAATCTACATGTGAGATACGTCACCGTACAAACCTAGCAGAATTGCTTAAAGAAATGTCCCTCATAATATGGGACGAGGCCCTGATGTCGCATAAACATTATTTCGAGGCGTTGGACAGAAGTCTGTGAGATATTCTCTCTACAAAATGCGCGAGTAACGCGCATAGGCCCTTTGGGGGAATCACGATTATTTGCGGCGGTGATTTCCGACAGATCTTGCCAGTCATTCCAAAGGGTGGTAGAGCGGACATTGTCGGGGCCTTACTTAATTCTTCATATCTGTGGGAATCGTTCATACTATATGAACTTACCGAGAATATGAGGCTGACGTGGGGCACATTGACTTCTTCTGAAGCGCAATCTGTTATGGAGTTTAATGACTGGATGTTAAAAATTGGGAATGGTACATATTACGATGATTCAGACGGTGAGACGATCCGCTTGCCGAACGGTGTAGGTTATGGTGAAGTCGACGGTACTGTTGAGGGGCTTATCGATCAAGTATATCTTGCGTTAACACAACGATATAATGATCCGTTGTATCTATCTGAACGCGCTATCTTGACCCCGAAAAATGATATGGTCCATCAAATTAACTCTATAATGATGGATGTGCTGCCGGGTACGGGTCAAACGTATTACAGCTCTGACAGCGTCTGCAAAGGTAATATTCAGACCTCTGAAGAGGATTTATTATACCCAAATGAGTTCTTGAATAGTCTTAAATTCAGTGGTGTGCCAGATCATGAACTGAAATTGAAAGTGGGTTCTCCTGTTATGTTGTTGAGAAACTTGAACCAGTCAGAAGGATTATGTAATGGTACTGGACTCCTGGTAACAGTGCTGGGTAAGTGGTCTATTCGATGTGATATAATGACAGGTACTCATAAGGGAAAGAACGTCACTATACCTCGAATAATTATGTCACCAAATGATGTGAAATGACATTTTAAGCTAAATCGGAGACAATTACCAGTAACGCCATGTTTTGCAATGACTATCAACAAAATTCAGGGTCAATCGCTTGATCGAGTTGGTGTTTATCTGCCGAGACAAGTAAGTTATCTCCAATGTCTAATATTCTATTGTGTTATGTCGTTGTTCGAAAATACTGCACACTAATGTCCATTGTCTACATTCTTCAGGTATTTGCACATGGTCAATTGTATGTTGCTATATCGCGTGTTACGTCGCGCAGTGGGTTGACAATTCTGAATGTTGACGAAGACATGCATGACAAATGTATGGTAAAAAACGTAGTCTACCACGAAGTCTTCAGAAATATCAATCCAACCGTCGATGATGTGCAGGTATTATTTGGTTTACGTTTTTTATTCCGTGAGTGTTTTTCTTTGTTTGTAAACGTAATTTTCTGGTGACTGTGTTTATTGTCTCAGGTGTCTCGCGCCTATGATGTTTAGTTGTGTGTTCTTGTTACGCGGTCTGTTTATTGATTGCGTGATTTCCGTTTGTTCTCACTGTTAGTTTCCCCTATTATATAAGAACATTGTCATCAAAGTGTTATGCTATTTCACTAAATGTTTCAATCAAAATCTCTATATCTTCCGAATAACACTGTCTATTACTTGTTATCTTGTATTACTTTATCATTGCGTTGGTGTAATTTAAATCATAGTTAAATGAAAAAGAGTTATTCTCATTCATCTTATTTTAAACTATGATATGTATTTGATTGTGCATTTTCACATAAAATAAAATTACAAAATCAATTATATTTTGAGATTTGCAGTTCATGATCTGATAGCAGGGTTCTAAAGAAAGGAATATATTCAAATGCATAGAAGCTTGTCAATAGAGTTACCACTGAACAGTGGCTTGGGTTTTGAGATACTTGGATTTGACAACACTTCTGTTACTGCCCTTCACTTTTGTTCCAGCAATAAGAATTGATATTCTCTAATGATTAGCTGTAAACTTGTATAGAATCAAGATACAATCTTTGCTATGGTATTTGATTCTCCTTTGCTCACAAAGTTAACAGATTTGAAGCTGTCTGTGAATTTTCTTTTACTTTTTTTACCAGACAAGCATTGTTCTTTAAACTTCATTTGTAGGAGAAGGCACTGGCTCTGGCATTGAAGTCTCGGAGGATCACCATGTTCAGGACATTGAAGATGAAGAAGTTGAATACATATCTTCCTATATTGCTGTTGGTTCTTCTCTCAGGTTCTATATTTCTATTAGCTCTTGCTCTTCCTTTTTGGGATTGATTGTTTATGACAACCATGTTTAATCTTAATTGAATTTTTGTATCATGCATATTTACATCATTTTGAATACTAAAGATTTTTTTGTATTCAGACCATATATCAGGATTTGAAACTTTCTAACTTGTTGATATATTGTTCTTCATTTTATTAGTATTATAACGAGAAAGATTTAATGGGAAGCAAACAAGCAATTGAAATAAAACAATAACAAGAACACCGAAAACTTTATGCGGTTTGTTTTATCTAGTTTGCTAACAATGTGTTGATTGCGCCCATTGGCAGACGATGATAATATTAATTCAATACTATGATCGATTGTATGCTAGGTTACATTACTATAGTATTTATAGGATTATCATTTCCTAATCATAAACGTAGACGGAAACATTAACCTAATCTGATTGAAAATAGGAAACTCAAGTTTGTCCTACATTCTAATTTTGAACATAGCATTTTAGCAAGTTGGCTTTGTGATGAACCTAGCATACCGGGGGCACCTAGTGGCACCAGACTCCAGACTGGGCGCTTTGCCCTTGAATCCTGACTTGCTGACCAGTCAGTGAGACCACTCTGCACTAGTTTATCTCAGTGGGTCCTGAACCCTCAGATCGGACGCTTTGTCTATGGGCCCCGACTCGCTGGCTGGTCAGCGAGACCATCGTACTGGTTAATCCCAGTGGGCCCTAAACCCCCAGACCAGGTGGTTTGCCACTGAATCCCGACTCACAGTACTGGTTAATCCCATTGCATCTTGAACTCCTAGTCCGGGTGCTTTGTTCCTGGACCCCGACTCGCTGACTGGTCAATGAGACCACCGCAGGTCAATCTGAGTGGGTCTTGGACTCCCTGACCATGCGTTTCACCTTTGGACTCTGACTCGCTAATCGGTCAGTGAAAACAATACCGTTAAATCTTAGTAAGTCATGATCCGATTCAAGGACTATCCAACCATATTTAACTTGTTACTCTACGTGCAGCTAGGTCTATGCCAGCAGCAATGGCCATCCATGGAGGTCACGCGGCTAGGATACCGGAGCATACATGTCACAAACAACTGCTAAAACCCAAAAAATGCGAGTTGCAGAGATGCATCAAGGATTGCTCCAAGGAACTGTATGGTGAGGGAAAGTGTGAAGGTCCCATTTGCTCCTGCACTTATTTTTGCAGGCAACCTCCTCTCATGTGACTCAATCCATTTTGCTCCTCCTGCTTCATCTATATATAATATATAGACACACTTGTAAGCTTACAAATATTCATGGAGCAATGTAGCAAAGAATTAAAACTATTAAAGCATTACCAGTGTTTGATCTCCACATTTATGACAATGTATTTTATTTTACTATTTTACCATATATACATGTACTGGCTTTATGAGCTTTTTTTAATCAGCGATGATACAAGGGTAAACCATAAAATGTGGTTGTGTGCTGTTTTAAATGTGACGGTCAACAAGCTTACCATTAATGTGAATTCATCCAAAATTGATGAAAACATCAATTAACTTGAAACTTTCAAAACTACAAATATTTTTTAACTCAAGTTTGCTGATTTTACTCTTGACGCCGAACTCGGCTAGATCTGAAGTCTCGCGAATGAACATCAATGGTCTGTGAGAGATAAAAAAACATCGACCTGTTCGAGTTAGAAAAAAAAATTTTATTTTTTAAAAAATTAATTTTTGTCTCTTCTTGCAAAACTATAACAGTGCACATCCATTTTTTTGCAACTTGCCTATAATGAAGTAACAATATACCACAACTTTGAAGATTATAATCAACAATCTCATGCTTATTATACAGGGTATTTACCATTTCTCCTTTTAAGGTTGGGACAAAATATTTGTAAAACCAGAGAAACAAAACACACAAGAGTGGAAAGAAGGTAATGCACCAAACTACTTAGGCTCTGAGTAATAATATGGAAATTGTAAATTCAACTTCTGATGAGAGATGATATTTACCAGATTTACAAGTTTTGTCTAATTTCTTTGGTTTAATTAGGGCAT
>JAYMTQ010003142.1:0-10591 GCA_036897385.1 Geranium incanum
ATTTGGGGGCATAATTGTAATTGCATCTTAAATATAAACCAAATTGAACTAGAGATTAACAAATTGAACCAATTCAATTTATGATTTCTTAAAGCAATGGTAGCTTAGATATTTTAGGCATTTTAGATGTAGGTTGTCACAAAAAAAATTGTCAGGGTACTAAAAAAGAGAAAAAAATAGTTAAGGTATAAAAATGTCATTTCGCTATAGTTAAGTGTAACAAAGTACCATTATTCCTAAAAACTAACTAAAAACGAGCCTCTTGCCCACCAATGTTAAATCATGGTTAAAAGCCATGTTTTCAAGTTCGGCCCTTTTTATCAGCTTGAACGTGATTTAGTGGTTGACACTACTCGTTCTCTAGTTTCAGTACAGGGTTTGAGACTCAACAAAAATATTTAATATAGTAGATTTATGAATAGGTAGAGAAAGTGATGTAATATTAAAAAAAAAAGAGTGTCAAATTTCTTGTGCAGTCAAACTGATCACTTCATTTCAGCATACGTTGTTGCCTGAGGTGGAGTACATAGAAATTACTACCCTAATTCTTGAGTAGGGTCCCCTACCATTTGGATCTAACTACTAACTAGGTGTTGAGGCCGAAAAGAATTATAGTTGGACCAAAAAGGGCCCAAATAAGGGAGGTCCAAAAGAGGCCCAATAAATGGAGGCCCAAACAGGTGAATAAAGCTTACACTGAAACCTCTCCCGCTCATTTTACTCGGTCTGTCTCTCTGACTAAAACCAAAACCCTTTCCAAAACCAGTTGCTCGCTCGCTCACTCACTCACTGAGCCGAACTCGCCGCCGAGCAAGCTCAGGCTCAAATTGTCGCCGGAATTAGCAAATTCTCGATGAGGGAAGAGGAGATAGAGAAGCTCCGGGGAGTGGTTAGGGACTGCGTGAGCAAGCACCTCTACTCCTCCGCCATCTTCTTCGCCGACAAGGTCGCAGCCTTCACCAGCGACCCCGCAGACATCTACATGCAGGCTCAGGCTCTGTTTCTCGCTCGCCATTACCGCCGCGCCTTCCACCTCCTCAACGCCTCCAAAATCGTCCTTCGCGACCTCCGATTCCGATACCTAGCCGCCAAGTGCCTGGCATGTCATTCTCTCTCTCTCCCCAATTTGAATTAGTCTTTGCATTGGCCCTGTTGATGCGCTGCAGATGCTATTTTTTCTTAGGAAATGCTTGGTTTGCTTATTTATGAATTGGGGTTTTCTTGTTGGGTGTTTGAATTTACCTCTCGTAGGTTATTTCTGTGATGATTGGCTTGTGAAAATGATAATTTGTCAGTAAATTAGGGTTTGGGTAAAGACCCCACAGAAGCATTCATCTTTTTTGACCAATTAGAGAGTTAAAGGTAGAAGCTTTTTGTAGCAGGACAGATTTTGAGGAACATTACTGTTATTAGTGATATTGGTAGAGTTATTCTTATGGCAGTCATGTAATGAACAAGAGTTTGCTGACTATTGCCTGTTAACTATGTCCTGACTTTTTTTTCATGAGTCAATTACTACATGTGCATCTATATGATTAAACTTTGATAGTGACCACCTCTGGCATGTCTCTGTCCCCCAACTTTCTGTTCCTCGAATTAGTTCTTGCATTGGCCCTATTGATGCACTGCAGATGCTGTGTTTGCTTAGAAAATCTTGATTTGCTTATTTATGAATTGGGTTTTTTCTTGTTGGGTCTGAATTTACCTTCTCATAGGGCATTTCTGTGATGATTGACTTGTGAAAAATGAAAATTTGTTAGTAAATTAGGATTTGGATAAATACCCACATAAGCATTCATCTTTTTTACCAATCAGAGAATTCAAGGTAGAAATTTTTTGTAGCTGACCAGATTTTGAGGAAAATTAGTGATAATGGTAGGGTTTAGAAATGCTTGATTTGCTTATTCATGCATTGGATTTTTCTTGTTGGGATTCGAATTCACCTTCTCATTGGGTATTTTGGTGATTATTGATTTGTGAAAATGAAAATTTGTTAGTAAATTATGGTTTGGATAAAGACCCACAGAAGCATTCATCTTTTTTGACCAATCAGAGGGTTAAAGGTAGAAGCTTTTTATAGCTGGCTAGATTTTGAGGAATACTAGTGTTATTAGTGATAATGGTAGAGTGCTACTTATGGCAATCATGTAGTGCCATACACTATATTTACAGAACAAGAGTTTGCTGACTCAAACAAGTATAACAGATTATCCTTGGGGGTAGGATTGCCTGTTAACTACGGCTTGACTTTTCTTTCATGAGTCAATTAGTGCATCTCTATGACTGAACTTTGAATTTGATAGTGATCACCTCTGTAGAACATTTGTAATCTACAAGTGAGAAATCCGAAATCTATAATTTTGATACTATGTATAAGTGTGGAGTAATTCATTGGTCATGAAATGGCTGCTAGCTTTTCAAGTTGCCATCCGTAGTTGGTAAAGTAGAGGTTTTTCGTTTTATTATTATATATGGCTTTGTTTTTGCTGAGTATTTCCCTTTCCTTCCAAATTCACGTGTATAATCAGGAGGAACTAAAGGAATGGGATCAATGCCTATCAATGCTTGGTGAGGCTAAAGTAGACGAGCAAGGAAATATATATGATACAAAGGATTCCCATGTCATGTACTTAGATAAAGATGGTGAAGATCGCGAGATCAATGTAAGCAACGTTGCTCATATTATTTATAGGATCATTTGCAATACTGTTGTCCTTCTAAGCTAAAATTGCTATGAATAATTTAATCTACGGCAATGAATTTCTATTTTTTTCTTTTATCATTGTAAAATAAGCTAAATGTTGAAAAGTAGGTGGCTACATTACCCTTGATATACATATATTTAAGTTTTATTGTTATATTGATAGATAATTTGAGTAATGCTAGTCCTATTTTCCCATCTCCTGACAGATATCTTCAGCTATATGCTTTTTAAGAGGAAAGGCATATGAAGCACTTGAAAATCGTGCTCAGGCTCGTCAATGGTTTGTTTTTCCTGTCATTTTGCTAAATAGGGTTTACTCTTTGACCAATTTTATTTAAATGCTTCATATGTCGGTTAGAGGCTCCTTTAACATACTCTTTTTTATGCGTTAAGGTACAAAGCTGCTGTTAAAGCTGATCCTTTATGTTATGAGGTACATGCTGCCTAATGCACCTTTGTTCTTATTTCTTTTCAAAAAATTATTTACTTATTTAGCTGCTTTAGCTATTATGATGTGTGGCGGATCGAATATTTTCTCCCTGAATTTTCCAATATCTGGGTTTCCTTGGAAATGGCTGAAATTTACATATCCAGCGCTTAAAAATCCAATTTTGCATACTCTACATTGAGCTGAATCTGTTGTCACTTGATCTTATGATCATGCATATTTTAGTTTTTATATACTTATCTGTGTGGGTGTTTATTCATTTAATAAGACTACATTTGACCTGTACTTGTACCCTTGGCTGTTAGATGTAAGTTCGATTAATTTTGTATTTGCTATATGATGATGAATTGTTTTCTCGGTTTTGTATTTGATTGTTTATCAGGCTTTGGAATGTCTTATTGAAAACCACATGCTCACTTGTGAAGAGGGTAAGAGGTCTCAGAACTGATGTCATTAAGTTTGAATTATTTTTTAGTCATGCATCATTCCATAAAATCATCAATCTATTGGAGATAATTTCTTACACTTTTGTCATTTCCACTTCATATAATTGCAATCGGGTTGAATAGAATAGTTACTGTTGTTGAAATGATGTGTACTTAGTTTCAGATTCTCTATCATATTGCAGAAATGAGTTTACTTTCGTCCTTGCAATTTGGCCCTGAAGATGGATGGCTAGCTTCATTCTATTCTTGTTTGATAAGGAAGGTGATTGCATCTACAGTTTTAATATTTATTAATCCAACTTCCTTGCTATTATCTATTGATAACTAACTTGCTTTTTTGTTTTGTTCACTTGTTTTTACTTAAATATGTACCCAGTATGACAAAGAGAATGTTGTAGAATCCAAATTCAAAGAACTTGAAAAAGAAAGTCGTAGTACTAGCTCCTCAGATCTATCTTTCATGCGGACGATGAAAAACAACACCGATCTGTTGGCATGCAAAGCTGAATACTACCATCAATGTGGTGAATATCAAAAATGCTTTGAACTAACTTCTGTGTAAGTTAAACTTCTTTAGTTGAGTATGTAGCTATGAAAACCATTTAACTGACATGAGCTTGCATTTATTCTGTACAGACTGCTTGAAAAGGATCCATTCCATTTGAAATCTACATTGGTGCATTTAGCAGCTGCGATGGAGCTTGGACATTCAAATGAGCTATATCTTTTGGCATGCAATTTAGTGAAGGATTATCCTCAGACGTGAGTTTTATGTTATTGTATTATTTTAAAGGTTTAGCCTTTACTCTTTCATGCCAGCTTCTCTATTTTTCTTCTGGCTTTTATTTATTAAGTTTGTAACTTACAGGATTTATCATTTTTCAGTGCTTTAACCTGGTTTGCTGTTGGATGCTATTACTTTTGTATCAAGAAGTATGATCAATCACGGCGCTATTTCAGGTAAACACTGTAGAATATTGTGGAAACTGGGTAAGCCGTAAGCCTAAGGAGGCCTAAAGTGGAGGTTGACAGTTTTTCATTAGTTGAATTTGATGAAATTTCAAAAATACTAGACATATATTCATTGTACTACCTGTTGTTGTGTAATGCCTTCATATATTTTTCAAAGGTAATATAATTTTAAGTGATATTAAGTGTTAATTCAGATTGCTGATCCTTCTAATTTTTGTTATGCCCATGAACCAACCATTAATGCCCAAACAACAGTACTGCTTGTTGCCTGATGCCTTAAATCAGTCATTTATTTTGATGTGATTCTCAGTGCTAGTCCATATTGCAGATGTCTTTTATTTTGATTATGCTCTTGAACCCAATCAACTTGTAATTGCTTCCTACTCGGTCTCATACCGATTCTTATAGACTTTGTTCTACACTGCAGCAAGGCAACAAGTCTCGATGGAAAGTTTCCACCTGCATGGATAGGTTATGGAAATGCCTATGCTGCTCAAGAAGAAGGTGATCAGGCAATGTCTGCCTATCGAACAGCTGCTCGTTTGTTTCCAGGGTAATTCTTGTATTAGTTTACCGTAATCTTCTTTCTTTCTTACTTAATATTAATTGAACTGCTTTCTCTGCCAATCATGAGAGCATCCTAGCACTTTCTTTTAAAAATTCTTTAGTCATGAATCTTCTTCTTCATCACTAAATTTGGTTGATATGCTCATACAGGTGCCATTTACCAACTTTGTATATAGGGATGGAGTACATGCGGACTCACAGCTTTAAGCTTGCCGAACAGGTGCTTTTAATGTGATGTGAACATTGTCATTTATGCTTAGTTATAAGTGCTTGCCGCTCTTCTATAAACTAACACCATGTTTTTTTTCTTTCTATTTCTTAGAAGGATATATGTAGTCCTTGTGTGGTTATTGCTTTGGAATACGATGAATACTTATTTTCAAGTTGATGCACAGTACTAACATGCAGTATGCGAATATGTAATTTTCATTTTCTGCTACGTGCTAAATCATATAAGAGACACTAACGCTAACAGTCATATGTGAGGCTGTGTCAAAAATGAACTCTCCAATTCATTTGGTAAAGTTCTAGTAGAAACAAAACCGAGTTGAAATTTTCGGTCCTCAGCCCTTGTGAACATACTGAGATTATCCCATTGATTCCTTTGAATATTGATAACTTTCTAAATTTCGCTGACATGGATATACGGATATCTGGAATTGAAACCTTTCTCTTTTTGTTTTTTGGAGAAAACTCTACTTCAAGTCTCATATTGAGTAAACACCATAACAACTCCTTGAGTCTTATATGCATGTGCCTAGTAGGATACAGGGTTTGAGACTCAAATGGTTAACTTGAAATATATTGTTCGATGCAAGGCAAACACAATTTTGTTTTCCAAGGAAATTTAAGTTAGCTTCACCGTCGTTATATTTTCAGTTATAGATAGTTCTGATTTCATGGTTTTGTAAAAATTTTAACATGCTCTTTTTCCCAGTTTTTTATGCAGGCAAAGTCGATTTGTCCATCAGATCCTCTTGTATATAACGAACTTGGTGTTGTTGCTTATAATATGAAAGAGTAAGCGTGAACCAAGTTTCTCTACATACTTTACTAGACTTTGTAGTAGTAAACATGTTTAATTTGCTTGTAATGTGAAAGAGTGAACATGTTTATTTTGTAAATACTCATACATAAAATTGAGTTAAAACCTTATATAAGGGACCACATTAAAATACTCCCTACATACCTAAATAAGTGTCCCATTTGACTACTTTTATGACTAAATAATCAGCTAAAAAGGGATCGGGATACTTTTGTTTGGACATCCATTGTAGAAAAGTGACATACATATCATATGTTGTCTTATAGGCTAAATGCTTTTGACAAACATCTTTCTTTTGAATCATTTTCAGGTACAATAAATCTGTGTGGTGGTTCGAGAAAACTCTGGCTCACATTCCATCGCCTTTAAGTGAAATGTGGGAACCAACAGTGGTCAATCTTGCTCATTCCTTCAGAAAACTGAAGTACGTTGCTAACACTGTTAAAACTTTTATCATTAATTTAGACATGGATTTAAAATAGCGAACCTGATTCTTATTAGCACCCCGGCTAAATTTTGGTGGACTAATATATCGAAATAATAGCATGGAGAGTTATATGTTAGTTATGGACCGGATTGCGTTTCTTGCTTCTACTTTTCATCAGGATGTACCACGAAGCAATTTCATACTATGAGAAAGCGCTTACCTTGTCAACCAAGAGTGTGAGCACATATGCGGGCCTTGCTTATACTTACCATTTGCAGGTATGTTTAAGCATGTACAAGTATTTCTTCAAATATAGAAATGCCTGAATTTTCAGATTCTTAAGCTTGCCTTCTGGTTTTGTCATCAAATTTCATACGGTTTGTAACAGCTTCTTCTCATGTGTGCAGGATAACTTTACTGCTGCAATTATGTACTATCACAAGGTAAGAAATCAAGCATTCATATGTATGCTTATTCAAAGGCAAAAATCTCTCTTCCTCTTTTTCTTCTATTAACGAGCATTCTTTAAAGATCAAAGAACCTGCCAATGATTTTCTGAAATGTTAGTCGTCACCAACTTGGGTAGTATTTTCCTAATGTGAGAAACTTGACATGTCAATCCAAGAACTTAGTAGTATTTTGGGAACTGAGTGTAACTTTTCCTTTTTTTTTATCTGCAAAGTGTACTTTTCCATATTATTTTCATATATGTGAATACTGTGTTATCAATAAGCTGGTATGTGAGCAAGTCAGGCATTGATATGCATGCTTGTTAAACGCCAAAATCTCTCTTTGAATTAATTTTGATGTTCTAACTGGTTTCTGGCCGTAGGCATTATGGCTGAAGGCGGATGATCAGTTCTGCACAGAAATGTTAACAGTGGCCCTTGAAGATGAATGCCGACATGGCATAGACCCCAAAATTGATTTAAGACGCAGCGAGGTTTATGCATAGTTATATATGCCAACACCAATTCATTTACTTGTAATGCAAATTTGTTGTGTATATGCATCATACATTAGGTATCATCACATTACTATGATCATCAGTCTATCTATTCTATCACATGGAATTTTTATTCCAAACCAGAAGTACAGATAATGTGTACTTGTATCTTTCGCCATTGAATACTGGGAATCTGTCACATTCATCTTGTTGGTTGATTTTAGTATAAAATATTTGTTCTATGTAAATTTAGTATCCTTTAAATAATTTATCCTTTTTATTTATTTCCTATATATTATTTCATTACTCGATAAAAAAAAATAGATCTTGAAATTTATTTAGCATAAAACCTTCCTCACCTTTCTTAGTGGGATCAAACTCTTGATCTGATCACAAACAATGATTCTCAACCACTGGAATGTCCAATTCAGGGCTAATCGGTCTTTTTTATTTCCTCATGACTCATTTATTATTAATATGTATTTCCCCTTTTCTCTGTGTTAATGTTTATCTCACGGGACTTGTATTTATTTCCCCAAACCTAACACATTTTCCTTTTCTAATATTTTTAGGATCTATACATATGAATCACATTATTGTGTACATTACACACCTTTCTATTTCCTGTATTAACCACATTACTTCATATATAAATAGAGGGATAATCTTACCTGGTTATAGCTAGTTTAACGTGTTTCTTACATATCTATAACTAAAGTATTTTTTCATTGTACATTGAGTTTGGTTATTTTGACTCAACTATAATCTGTTAATATTTCGGTTGCGCCGACGAGTGGCGTCGATGGAGACAATTTCTTCCGGCGATACAGGAATTTCCCGAACTGCATGGCGAACACGAAATCATTCAGGGCGAAGCTGAAGTCGTACTCTGCACCGAAGCAGAGGCCAAAGCCGGCGATGAAGAAGAGGTTGTCGCTGAAGGAGGTCCAAAATTGTATAGTGCTAATTTCGATGTCGGTGTAGGCATAGGCGGAGAGGGAGAGGGAGAAGAGGAGGATCAGTAAGTGGAAGAGGAAGTAGGCGACGGTGAAGCTCTCGGCCCGCGAATAGTACATGAGAGCTTTGTTCTCTTCTAGCAAGGTGAATTTGGTGAGACGGTTCGACATTCTCTCTGTGAATTCCTCTATTGTTTTTGTGCGCTTTTGCTTCCAAACGATGTCGTTAAATACTCCACAAACCCTTTTTTTCCCTATATAGTGCGAATTTTTAATTTGTTTATTATAAAATTGAAAGATAATTAATTCACCTAACACTTGGACGAGGATGTGAACTATGACATGGGGTCACAAGAATTAATAATGATTGTAACTACTTTATCAAACAAATACCTTTCTTTGTTTCCTTTTGGAGTTGTTGGATACTTAAGCTCCAATATGCCCCAAATCTACGTCTCCTCTGTTTCTTAATTTTGCAAAGTTGGATTGAACATTCCAACTTCTTACGGATTGAAGGTTCCAACTTGGATAGAACATTCCAAGTTCTCACAAAGGAGAGGAGAGGAGAGGGAGAGGAGAAGACAGAGAGAGTAGGAAGAAAAAAGAGGGTCAAATATCACTACTTGAAAATTTAAATATCTATCAAGGGTATTTTATCATTTCACGTTTAAAATTAACTGAAAAGTTAAAGGATTGTAGCTGAGTGAAAATAAACAACTCAACGCACCTCACAGATGAAAAAATATTTTAGTTGTAGTTATGTGAGAATCGTGTCAAACTGGTTGTAGCTAGGTGAGATTATCCTTAGAATAAATTTAGGGTTTCTTAATTTTATCCTAGGTTTATTAGCTATTTAGTTTATTTTCCTATTATCATTAGTATTTTCTATTTCATTAGATTCATAGTCTATATAAAGAGTTCTCCCATATCGTATTTCATATCATTATTATCAATTACTATTCTCTACCCTATTTCTATCTAGTAGACATTCTTATTTTAGGCCGGGTCCAATACCGCGAGGTGGAATGGTAATACGCGGGCATATGATATTGATAAAAATGCATGATATTTGATTGTACGATTCATGAGTGACCTAGAACCCGTGGTTGTCGTTCATTTTATTGAATTCACATCTCGATACTTTGAATAATTTAGCTTTCTTTATTTCTCATATTCACATTCACAGACATACTCGTTACGCTTTCTACCTTACATGAAATAACATAACTTCAATTGAAGTAACTACATTTGGTCCTTGTGGAATCTATCCGGACTTTCCAGTTATCACTTGTAATAATTGCATGCACTTGTGAGTAATCGTGTGCTTGTGGACGACTTTCTACGGGCCCAACAATGAAAAATGACCACGTTCTGACATGAGCGATGACTTTGGTCCAGAACTCCTTGACTCAGACCTCGTGAGAGGCATTGTTTCCGAATCAAACGCTATATGTTGCAGATGAATTGAGGCAGGAAAATTCTTGACGAAGCTAGAATCTTCTTCCATGTGGAAGTAGGGTCACCATCATCGAGCTCCCAACCCTCATGAGAGGCGCGCAGTGAGCAACTAAACGAAGATCAGTCCCGAAGAAACCGAGAGGAAGATGAAGGATATGATGAGAGAAATTGACGGCGATTTTGGAAAGCGTGACGACATGGAAGGGAGTGGATGTAGCACATCCCGTGGAGAAAATGAAGGCGATTTCAGAAAGCATGACGATGAAGAAGAGTGTGAAGAAAATATTGTTGGTCATGCTGTGGAAGCGCGACCAACGCCTTAGGGGTCGCATCTGACTATTTTTTTCTTCTCTGGGTTTTGCTCCAGACAATACGGATAAAGTGCTTTTGTGAAAATGGAGTACAACGAGATTAGGATTTCACTTTTAGCATATAGAAATTTTATCTGCATGCCCTAATCCTTATAGTTTTATTTAATCTATTAATAAATTATGATATTTATTAGAATAATTAATTATTATCATCCTACAAATATTAATGGTTATTAAATTTTTTACCTAAGAAGGGTTTTTACTCAAATGCATCTCTTTTACATATGGGATATATATTATATTTTCATGTT
>JAYMTQ010003143.1:0-10589 GCA_036897385.1 Geranium incanum
GTCGGAGATGAGGTCGGTAATGGTTTAGCCTAGAAACAACCAAAATCCTCACAATGACATGATTTTGAAAATTTGAAATCTGACCAAGGGCATTTTCGTCTTTTTTTTAAAAAAGTTTAACAGATTTCATCCAAAATTCTAACCGTCGGTGCTATATGTCAATTTCTAATTTTTAGCTGTAGTTCACTATCCATTTTAAAAAGTTAAGTAGTTATGTGTTTTTTTAGAGATTGTTGGGTATGATTTAGTGTTTTTAGGTTTTTTTTTATTTATTTTCATTATATGGGCAAACATATTGTGACGAAAGATTCAAAGGGGTAGGATCAATTTGTATAAAGGAGCATGGGTTCGGTAGTGGGTCCACAAGCAAGCAGAGATGAGGCAGAAATGGAGGAAGGAAGGAGCAGGAACAGAGAGAATTAAATTGGGTTAAGGTGAAGAATGAGAATGCTCTCAAGCTGTTGCTTTCTCTTTCCTCCTCCTTTCTCTCCCCTGAATTTCCTCTCCTTTTGCCATTTTTCACTTCATTGTTTATTTCTTCTCTTTACGCATTTTGAAAGAAACCTCTTCGCATATTTTGCATTCTCTCTCTCTTTTCTGTATCCCCATTTCCTCTCTACAAATAATTTCCAAATCTCTTTCTTCTTCTCTCTGGAAAACACGTACACATACACACACTTGCTTCAGATTCTTTTCTGCAATGTTTTGCTCTCTTTATGCTCGGATCTTGTTCCCCTCTTTAACAAATTACGGTGAGCATTAGGGCTCTCTATCTCTAGTTCCTTCTTCTCTTTTGGTAAATTTCATTTGGATCTGTACATGTTTTTTTTTGTTTCTGAATTGGGCAAGTCTGGGTTTGTTTTCTGAATTCCGAGCTTTCTTTTCCTCATTTGATCTGCAAATTGGAATTTATTTTTGCATTCCTTAATTGGGGTTTTGATTTTTGATTTTATTTTCTGGTCTATGCAGGTATTCTATAGCGACCCTATTTTCAGCGGCTTAGCTCTACAACACTGTATAGATTATATTCCTGTGTTCCGTTGATCTGCAAGCTTGGATTTCTTGGGTTAACAACCCCTTATTGCCCTGATTTTAAGTATGTTTCTTTTCTGTGATTTGCTTCATTTTCATGTTATGTGTCTCCATCAGGAACTGGGTTTGCATCGATTTTTGGTTTATTGAGTTGTTACAGTTTACTTTCTTTGCTAAATTTATTGTTGTAATGGAGTAATTATTTCCTGAAGGCTGTTCTGCAATAAATAATCTTTAGTTTGCTTTGTCTTGCTTTGGTTTTTATAGAAATTTGGGTTGTTGAACCACGTGAATAGGCATGTAATAAGTTTGCTCAGCTTTCATGGTTTTTTAGATGTGTGTCGTTCTGGGTTTCAGATTGCATGGAGCCCGTTTTGCTTGTTTTTTTGCTTCTAGTTTTGGGATACCAGATTAACTCAATAGGAGAAAAAAATGAATTTTCTTTCCAAACATTGGTTTTGCAAAATATGTGTTGGTCTCGTATGCCTGTGGTAGTCACTTAACTGAAGTCTGTCCAACTGTTTATCATCTACTATTTAAATTCAAATCTTTTGCCAAATTTCTACTACGCCAACATGATACTCATGTCTCTGGTTGGTCGCTTGGTATCGTTAATTACTTTGCCAAACCCATTCTTGTCTCGGAATTGCCTTTTTTTTTATTTCAACTATCTTAGAAGGGAGAGATATTTGGGGAAGGTACTGTTGGTTGGCGTTAGGACCAAATTGGGGAGCCCATAATTGCCACTTTTGTTTTATAAAGTATTTCAGTGTGCATTCCCTCTTCTATGTGTAGGTCGTTTCCATCCGGTTGTAAATGATTCATGACTGTTAGTACCTACTACTGTGCGATCATAGTTGTAAGATGAGTCACACAACAGCTGATAGTATAGATGGGATGTTCTGCAAGGATCAGGCTGGGTCGTCATTAATGGATGAATACAACTCTGGAGGAAGTGATGGTGGAGGACTCATTTTGAAGAAGGGGCCATGGACACCAGCCGAAGATGCAATCTTGATGGATTATGTCAAGAAACATGGGGAGGGAAACTGGAATGCTGTTCAGAAGCACTCAGGGCTTTTCCGTTGTGGCAAAAGCTGCCGGTTGCGATGGGCAAATCACTTGAGGCCTAACTTGAAGAAAGGAGCATTTACCCAAGAAGAAGAGCAAATAATAGTTGAACTTCATGCCAAGATGGGGAACAAATGGGCACGTTTGGCTGCACATGTAAGTATATTTTAAAATTGCCGCGTATGAAATATGATGCCTATGGTTTCTTGTACTTATTTATTTTATTATGTAACTTACTGTGATGAGAGGATTCTTCTAAAGTTGAAATGGAACTTCTGGGTAGCTATACTTCCCACTAGGTTTTATGGCATGAATGTTTAATTTTGATAAGCTATACAGCCAACTACGAGAGTTGAACTCTAAGACCAAAGGGTCTAGAAAGCCAAGCATTAACCACTTTGTCAAGTAGGCTTTGATGATGACGCGAATGTTTGGCTCCAATAAGGGTACAAATTTGTAAGATGGGCAACAAAGATGAGAATGCTTAGGTCGATTTGTGGTAATAGTATGAAATAAGATTAGGGATGACATCATTAGATCAAGAGTTTGGGATAGCCTCAATTTAAGAGAACAAGAGAGAAAGTTTTTTAATGTGGCTTTGACATGTGTAGTGCATAAAAGTCAGTAACCGTGTAGGTAAAATGAAAAGAGGGGTAGGACTAAGTTAACAGGGAAAGACTTGTAAGAAAAGACTTGAGTGTATTTGGCTTAGAGAAGGAAATAACTTTAAATACGTTGGAGTGGAGGAGGAAAATATGAACTCAACAACCCTTATAGTTTTGCTAGAGTATTCACGTAGCCAGCCCCAACATTGTTTTAGAAAATATCTAGGCTGTCATTGATGATATTTATAGGGTTTGAGCAGTGAGTAATCTAGTTATGTAGGTTTTATGCATAATGAAACATATTAGTGGCCACAGCTTTGCCATGCATGCCTTATTTATCTATTTTAATAAAAAAAAAATACAGTACCAGTTACAGAAGTAGTAGTCATCTGTACTTTGAGCCATATAATGAACAGTACGTTGCTCATTGACACGGGGTGAAACAAAAATGAACAATGGCATGCATACATTCATGTTGTAGACGGAGGATGGAAGATGTTACTGCAGGATATATGGATTTCAATTGATGCATGTAAGTTATATCATTTGCTTGTTCAGGCAACAGGTTCTGTGATTTATGCACAATGGTGACAAATCACGTTCAGGTATCCTTTCTGGGTTCAGTTTCAATCTTTCTAAACATTAGATCACTGTTCAAATATATTAACCTCATTTCTGACTGAAAATAGCTATGGAATTCTATACTTTGTATTTTCCATGCCACAATTCTTAGAATAGATTGCATGCCCAAAGTGGATCATGTGGAAGTTATAAATCTTAACCCATGATTTTATTGTCACAATGCTCAACTTCATGCCTGATTTCTATCACGGTGTCATCTAAACCAATCTTCTATGTTTTCTCTTTGCTTTTTTGTAGTTGCCTGGTCGTACTGATAACGAGATAAAGAACTACTGGAATACCCGAATTAAGAGACGGCAGAGGGCTGGCTTGCCCCTTTATCCGCCTGAAATGTGTTCGCAAGCATGGCAGGAGAGTCAACAAGGCCTCAACAATGCCAGCAACAGGGGACATCAAGTTCTCTTGCAAAGTAACAGCTATGAGATACCTGAGGTTACATTTGACGGCTTAAAAGCCAATCAAGGAGTTCGTCCTCACGTTCTCAAATCTCCTTATGTTTCTTCAAGTAGCATGATAATGAATAATCTTGGCTCTCCTCAATATTCTACTTTTGTACCAGCAGCATTTCACCGCCAGAAACGTCTTCGAGACTCAAAATCCATGCTCTCTGATTACAGCGACAATATCAGAAATGGTTTTCCCCCATTTGACCAGTTTCAGGATGATATTAGTGACAAAAGCGCTCAATCTTGTGGGTTGTCTTTTCAAGTTGATCCCGGTGATATCAATAACAATGCACTGTCTTTTGGTGTAATTCAGGGTGGCCAGTCCCTTTCAAATGGCAACTTCTCTGCTTCTCAGCCTACTTCCAAGGAGGCTGTGAAGTTGGAGCTCCCTTCACTCCAATATTCTGAAACTGCTATAAGTAGCTGGGGCGTGTCTTCCTCTACACCACCGCTACTTGATTCAGTTGATGCTTTTATTCAGTCTCCGCCTTCTGGAGCTCTAGATTCAGACTGTCTTTCGCCGCACAATAGTGGTCTGCTGGATGCTTTACTCTACGAGGCAAACAATCTGAGCAGTGCCAAAAATCACTTGTCAGAGAAGAGTTCAAATTCATCTTCTGTTACTGCCGGCAATATAGCAGACAGGTCAAACCCGAATATTTCTGAGACGGAATGGGAAGACTATGGTGACCCCATTTCTCCGTTGGGTCATTCTGCAACTTCACTTTTCAGTGAGTGCACTCCTATCAGTGCCAGTGGAAGTTCATTGGATGAACAACCCGTAGAGAATTTTACTGGTGAGATTCTCTTTCGTTTTTGGAATGATGAAGAATGGTTTTCACGATTCTTGTCATAATGAAATGAAATGAATGAATTGATCATCAAATGATCCCATTTATCATATTCTCCATTCAACATCCTGTGTTGGGAATTTACTTACTCTTCTGGACTTGGGTTGGGTCTCATGTATGTTTGATTGCTCTGCAGGGTGTAATATAAAGTCAGAACCAGTTGATGAAACTTGGCCCTCACAAAGACAGAAGGAGATCTCGACATCAAAGTTGGGTTTCACTCAGCCAGATGCTGTACTCCCTTCTGATTGGTTTGATCAGAATGTTCAGGACCAATCCATTGCGAGCGATGCTATAGCTACACTACTTGGTGACGATTTGGGCATGCACTTGGCAACTGGGAACTCTAACACGGATCAAGGATGGGGATTCAGCTCTTGCTCGTGGAACAACATGCCTCCAGTGTGTCACATGTCTGAAATTCCTTGAAATCTACTGTTTCAATACACATGAAGCTTCTTCAAAACATGTTTTGACTCTGGAAGAAGGATGATGAATGAGTCGTTTTGTTTGTGATTTTGATTCCTAGTGAAAACCAGAAAGATGTTTCAGACCGTATATGATCGATTTTGTAGAATACCACATAATGTCAACTTTAGTGAACAATCCAAAAACAAATAGGCTTATTCTTGCAAGGAAAAAACATATGCGATCACAGAAAGGAAACAAGCTTAATTTTGTTCCGTTGGATTAATAAGCCTACCCTTGTACTCCATGTTCAACAATGCAATGCAACAAAACTCTGTTACTTAAATAACTAGTAGCGAACATAACATAACATAAAAACCAACATCCAATGAAAATAGATAGAGAATCATCAGCCGCACAACTATAAAACTACTTTCCATATATAGGACTCTTCCAAAAAATACTCCAGTACTAATTGTCTTAAGATCTGAAAAACTGAATACTTGAACTAGAGGTTGAAATTGCCTCTTCTCTTTCACAGATGTAGCAAAAACAATTCCAACCTTCAACGACAAAACAATTACCAATCTCGAATTTATGTCATCCTTTCTGTTGTAGGGTCAAACCTCTCAAATCAAACTGCACTCTTCTTGTTTCTGAAGTTTTCCTTCATTGATGCAAATTTTTTCTTGCACTGATTCAGAGTCTTCCCTGGAACAGCTGTAGCAACCCTCTCCCATCGCTGACTGGTTTCCTTTGGAAAGGTTTTCAGAGCCTGGACCAGCATTTTTTCCTGCATAGCAGACCACACATCTTCGTCCGCAGAGGAATCCCCATTGGCAGTGATTACGTCTGGGTTCCCATTTTCTGCAGATTTTTCTGAAGCGTCAACCTTAGCTGCTGCATTGTTTTCAATCCCCTGTGAAGCCGATACTCCTGCTTCCTCTCTGGTTGAAAGTGGAGATGCAATGGACTGTGTGGGTTTCCTCTTCTCCAGAAATGAATCAAAAGCTTTGGCAGAATCAGGCTTTTGAAGGAGAACTGTTTTAGTTGCCTTCAGAATTTCTTCCACAGATCTTCCAGTACCAATGTACTCAGAAATCACCTCCCACCTGCGAGATGTTCCTTTTGGGTATTTCTGTATTCCTTTTCTCAGGAGTTCAATCTCTTCTCTACCCCAAGGTTTCCCTTTCTTCTCATGGTTACCCTGCAGTACACTTCCATTAGCTTTTACGAAACCATTATTTTGTGGCTTATGTTGTGGATTGGGCTGAGGCCTCTTCTCAGCTTGTTTTGTGCCCTCCAAATCATTATCATATCCACATGCCTTTCTCAGGACTTCTGCTCGCTCTATCCCTTCTACACCCTCCATCTTCTCACACAAATCCCTCAGCTGCTCAATATCAAGTGACATACAAAGAGTCTCCACATCGTCGTCGCAGAGGTTAAGCATACGCTGGGACACAACAGGTGCTGAAACTGTTCGAAGACGACTCCTTTCTTTGCGCAACAGCTTCTTCTCTTTCTCTTTCACCTTCTTCTGCTGGGCAGCAGCTTCAGCAGCTTGTTTATCTTCCTCCTCTTTCCGACGTCTCTCCTCTTCAGCAGCCCTCAAAGCTTCTTCCTCCTGCAACTTCTTTGCCATGTATTTAGCCTCCTTTTTCTTCTGTTTCTCAGCTTTCTCCACTTCCTTTCTTTTCTGTATTCTTGGATCTCTTTTATAAGCATTGTCAACAAGAGTACGTATTCTTGCATATTCTTCCTTCCTTGCCTTTTCAGATAGCTTTGCATTCTGCCTTTCCATCCACCTCTTATGATCACGAGACTCTGCTTCCTCAAGATCAAACTCATCAGAGTGTGGAAATTCTCTCCAACTTTTGAAACTATACCAAAAGTTATAAAAACTATCCACATCCTTTATTGACGTCTTTTCATCGCCAAGAGTTGGAATTGGTTGCGTGACTGACCACCTCCCATTCCTCATGAAAGCCGGACTGAACACCTTGAAGAAGTCCTGTGGCGCACAATCTGTTGGAATTTCATCATCAAACTCATCTGTAGAGTCATAAATTCTCCTCTTCAAAGGATCTGTCAGCACTTCATATGCCTCTTGAATTGATTTGAAATGACTCTCTATTTCAACCTTCTTTGCCTCCTTTGCAGCATCAGTTTCCTCATTAAGAAGCAGAGCAGCCTGTTTGTCGGGATGATACCGCAATGCAGTTTCACGGTAGCTCTTTTTTATCTGGTCCTCAGTGGCAAGATACCTTAAATGGGCCAAACCCAACAACGCATAGTGATCTTGTTGCTGGTTCTCGCCCGACTTCTTCTTGCCTTTGGAGCTATATGATTCAGAAGATGGTATGTATGCCTGATCCTTGTCTTTTGCCACTTTCTGATCATCACTTTCAACAATCTTCTCCTCTTCCCATCCAACAAGTTTAAGAGCAGCAAAAGAGTGTCCTGCAGGTTCATATTTCAAAGCCTTGATAGGAAGGCAATTTGAATTAACATATATTGGTTGCCCATCAACAATCTCTTTTGAGTAGGTAATAAGCAGAATGCCCTCTTGAATACCCATATTTCTTAATATGTGCATATGCAACCAGATTTGACCTCGGTAGCTTATTTACTAGAGCTCCAACAGCCTGCAAACTGCTTTTGTAAACAGACATAATCAGAGCATGACACAATAAAATATGTCAGCTCTTAAGGCTCGCTACTACATTATTCTGCTTGGAACACAGAGTAGAGCATGACACATATAGTGGAATAAGAACAGCTAACTATTTGGGCTTCGATAGTCTTTAAAAATGCAAGCAAAAAGACGTAAAATAATTATAGAGAACATAGCATATGCATTGCAGCAGGTTCTAGCCTTTAAAAGTGTTGGCATGGAAATAAACAAATCTAGACCCCAAAATATCAAGAACATTAATATATTGCCACTACCGCAGGTGCAAACTGAACACAATACATCAACAGACTTTTAAAAATGAAATATCTCCACAAACATACAAAATTATTTGATTTTGCATTCAGTTCATAAGTAGACATGGTTTGATAACATACCACACAGCATAGTTTAATCAAGTCCATTAACCAGACTACTATTACTTGCTAGAATCAATGTCTAGAGAGAAAGAAAAATACATTGTAGATCAAACATATCTTAAGCACATCAAATAAGGCAGTGAAAACTGTACAATACATAAACATAGTGCACCATTTCTTTCACTAGTTACAGAATAAGTGGGAATTAAAGATTGCAAAAGCAACACGATTTGTTTAGTCATTATTGTCAGTTCAGATAGGCAAAAGTGTTAGTCATGTTCCCGTAAGAAACCAAACCTGAACTGTGAATCAGAGCACCAACCCAATCTCAAATGGGTACATGAATGTGAGCAAGTGTACTTACATAGTATACTTATATGAGGCATACCCTAAAGCAAAGTGCAAAACATGTATGAAGTACTTTAGAGTTTAGACAGCCACTTCCCCTACAACCAGCCGGTGCGGTTGTACCTCCTCCCAACAACATTCTATGGAACTATTTTTTAGTACACATCTAATCTGATTGCAGTTACTTCTCAATACAAGCACTTCCTCACAAGCATTCACATAGCAAGTACTTCACATGTCAGTTAATGTCAAATAAGTACAGCAACAGTTTAAAAGGCAAATATGAGAAGCATATTCATTAGAATAAGCCAAAAGTTATCAAGTCAAAGGAACACATACAACATAGATAGACAAATAACACAAATATACAACAATCTAAAAGACTTATCAACTAGAAAGAAAAAAAAACACAAAACCCAGAAAACAATGATAATATGCAGCTTATTTCTAACAAGCTCACAATGAAATTTGATGAATCAAAAGTAACACGCGCAGAAACAGATGCCTGGAAATCTGAAGCAAACCATTAGAAAACAAAAGGCATTGAACTTGAGCAGCTAGCTTACAAGAATCAATAACAAATCACAACTTAGTTGAACTTGTCCTTGTTTTACTGGATGCCAAAATTAGCTGAGCATATAAATGAATAAAAAGATTTTCTGGGCAGCCAAACAAATCGAAGAGGAAGAGGAGAAAGAAAAAAGGACGAACCTTGAAGAGAGACGAAGATGAATGAGTAATGTGTTGTGGAGGCGTTTCGCGCTCTATATCGTTCTCTTCCTCTATAGTTGGTAGAGAAGAAGAGAACGACTCTCTCTTTGGCTGTGTTGCCCTAATATTTGACTTCGCTTATATGGGCTCCTTTTCAACCCTATTTTCTCTCTGCCTCTGGGCTTGGGCTTGGGCTTGGGCTTTTATCAATACGAGCTTCGTTTTTAAGTTTACGTTTTCACCCTCAAAAACTTGCATGCTTCAACCGATATATATGCTTCATGCAACTATTTCATAATCGAGATTTGTCTGTAGCTTGTGCATGCTTCTAATGTACATGTTGGAAAAAGTTGTCTTGGTGTAGGTTTTGTGTTTAGTCTGGTTTAGGTGGGTGGATTGTTTTTAGATTAATGGTTGTCGGTGTGTCCGACTTTGTTTTTTTGTATTTAGTGTTGTTTGTTTCGTTGGTCGGATTGTCCAATGTGGTTGCCTGAAATTTTTTAGGGAGATAGGATGTCATTAAAGCTGTTCTTTTACTGTTTACTTGCAAATTGTACGCGGCTGATGCTTGACTTTCATGTGCGAAACTTTTTCCTACCCGTGATATCAATGAACCTTTAGTTTGCTTTAAAAAAAAGTTGAGAATCAAATGGATCCAACAAATAGAACCGAGAAAACAAACCGGAGAATCGATTCTAGAACCAAACCAAACCAAACCCCTATATAATAGTTCCGGGTCCGATTCCCAAAACTTAGGAACTGGTAGGTTTGGTTCGGTCTAGTTCCTAACCGGTTTGATCATGTTTCGGAACCGTGCCCACCCTTAGGTACACCTGAAAAATTCACTTTCTCATATAGGTTATCTAAAGTTTTTTTAATTTCACAGGTTAATAACATCGTTAGTTTTTGCACTATAATTATTATAAAATGCCGAAATATCTCTTCGTGTCTTTTAAATTTTCAAACTGATACCTTTTATATTCTATTTCACATCATTCTTTTCTCTCTCATTTCTTATTTCAGATTTCTCAAATTAAACTTCAAGTTTGCAATCCAAATATGAAAATTTACTCTAAGTTCCACAAAAATAATTACCCCAATTAAAATAAATATAAAAATCAACAAAAATGAGCTTTAAAGGCATTATAATGAGAAGAGGTAGATCCTAGGTATATGTTGAAAGCAAAAACATAGTCGAGTACATCAACGGTTACGACATATTCGAATTAGGGGTGACATTAAGGTTCGTCTTTAGGGAAGGAGCCAGAAGTGCTGATGAGAGAGGATTCCTTGACTCATCTCTAATCAAATCTCCTCATTTTCACCCGATTTTGAATGTTTGTGAAAGGATTTTCATGGGTTCCATTCAATAAAACTCATGCAGCGGACAAGAATTTAACCATGGAAATCGAGAATTAAAG
>JAYMTQ010003144.1:0-10589 GCA_036897385.1 Geranium incanum
TTTCTTAATATAAATTAATTTACATAGTAATAAAAATATACATTATGCTACAACTTATAATATTTTAAATTTTTTTAAATTTAACTAATTTGGACAATACTGGCCCAATTTGATCCAAAATTAGCCCAAAACAGTACAAAACCGGCTCAAAACGACCTAAACGCCACAACTGCCATTTACAACACTGCTCTCGAGTCAACACATCTACGAGTGTAAATGAGCCGAATCGAGTCTCTATTTATCAGGACTCGGTTCGTGAAAGAAGTGTTCGACTCGAGCTCAACCAGTTCACGTCGTGTACTGGGCTACGGCCCAACAAAAGACACCATGACACCATGTTGCAAGCCCAATAGACAATTTCAAAACCCACTGGTTTTGAAATTCCCGCCAACTCCATATATTTTGATTATTTATTTCCAATAAAAGAAAAATACAGAGAGCGAGTGAGAGAGAGAGAGTAAAGGCGAAATTGGAAAATCCATTTCTCGTGGAGTTCAATTTCTCTCCCAAAACCCAAAATCGAAACCATCAACAGCTTGTCGGAGGTCACTCATGGTTGGGATCAGAATGGACTCGACCGACGAGTTCTCGACCCGCGACTCCGACCCGGCACGGCCTGGATCGAGCAAAGCTCCGAGGCTCTTCATCGAGCAGATGGTGATGCGCAATTTCAAATCTTATGCTGGCGAACAACGCGTTGGCCCTTTTCACAAGGTTTCAGAGCTCTTTTTCTCGATTTTTTGACCGTTCTGTGTGAATTTATGGCTAGGGTTCTGTTTGGTTGACGGGAAAATGGTGGGAAAGGGAAAACTTGGGGTTGGGTGTTTATGTTTGGTTTCGAATTTTGAAGAATTGAATTCAATTCATCTATGGGAAATTAACTGTATTGAATTTCATGATTTGGGTTTCGAAATTTGGAGTTCGATTTCGATCTGCAGCAAAATTGGGTTCTAGGGTTTGTTTGAAAAGTGCTTCTTTGGTTGAGTAGATTATTTGTTACTCATTTCTTTGGTTTTTGTTGGATGATAGAGCTTCTCGGCTGTGGTTGGTCCGAATGGGAGTGGAAAGAGTAATGTCATAGATGCTATGCTGTTTGTGTTTGGGAAGCGAGCAAAGCAGGTAGAAAATGTGGTTTCTGTTGAGTGCCTCAGTTTGAATTGCTATGATTAGCTCATTATGATTTTGTTGTTTGTTCTCGGGTTGTGTTGAAATGAGCAGATGAGGCTTAACAAGGTGTCTGAACTTATTCATAATTCCACAAATCATCAGAACCTTGACAGTGCCAGCGTTTCTGTTCACTTTAAGGAAATCATTGATCTGGTAAGCAAGCTTCATTTATCTTGTACTAGTGTCCCTGTACCCAGTTGCTAAAAATAGTGATCTAAGAAGTAATGAAAATGGGATGTGTTGAAATTTCTATTACTCTACTTTGCATTTCCTTTGATCCAAATGAATTTAGTGCAATTGCTAGTATTCAGTTCTGTTAACCGATTTGCTAACCATTGTAGGATGATGATGGAGCATTTGAAGCTGTTCCGGGAAGTGATTTTGTTATAACCCGGACTGCATACCGTGATAACTCATCAAAGTATTTCATTAACGATCGCTCGAGTAATTTCACTGAGGTTACAAAGAAGTTGAAGGGGAAAGGAGTTGACCTTGACAACAATCGGTTTTTAATCCTTCAGGTTTAGTATTAGTTTGATAGCCATTTCATAATGAGTATGGTGCTTATGAATATGTGGTTTTATACGTACGTGTTGCTTGTTATCAGGGTGAAGTTGAGCAGATTTCGCTAATGAAGCCTAAGGCACAAGGACCCCATGATGAAGGTTTTCTTGAATACTTGGAGGACATAATTGGAACAGACAAGTATGTTGAGAAGATTGATGAAGCACATAAGGAGTGAGTATATTGCACCTTACTGGTCAAAAGCTCACATGGCCCGATTAGTGCTTCCTTCATTTAGTTATATATTTATATGTTCCTTCATTTGTTGTAGGGTAGAATCCCTCGGTGAGAAAAGATCCGGGGTGGTGCAATTGGTTAAATTAGCTGAGAAAGAAAGGGATAGTTTGGAGGTACGTTTACGTTTTTAGACATTATGGTTTGCGGATGCTTCAATGTACTTGATACTATTTCTTATATGTAACAGGATGTGAAAAATGAAGCAGAAGCTTACATGCTTAAAGAGTTGTCACTGCTGAAGTGGCAAGAGAAGGCTACAAAATTGGCTTTTGAACAAACAAATGAGAAAATGGCTGAGCTGCAAGCAAATGTATCCAGCTTAGAAGAAAATCTAAAAACTGAAAGGTTTCTATTATAAAAACAAAGGTTAAAGTCAAAGTTTTCTCAGAAAGATATCTTTATGAAAATTTATCTTTGGTGTAGGCAGAAGATTCAAGAAAACAATAAAACATTGAAGGAACTCGAAACAGTTCATAAGAAGTATATGAAAAGACAAGAGGTTTGAACTACTTTGTTTCAGTCTTCTGTTCTTTTAAGAGGGATTCATCTATAGCATGTGATGATAATGGGTTTCCTTTTCACACAAAAAGTCCTGATAGTATTATTTTGTAGTACATGTGCCATCACATATTTAATTCATGCTTTTGTGACTAACCAGGAACTTGATAACGAACTCCGAAAATGTAAGGACGACTTCAAAGAATTTGAAAGGCAAGATGTTAAATACAGGGAAGATTTGAAGCACATGAAGCAAAAAATCAAGAAACTCGAGGATAAGCTGAACAAGGTAGGAAAAGTTAATGGTTTGCTTTAGTTTAGTTCATGCATATGTCTTACTTTGTTTTTCAAATTAGGATTCTTCAAAAATTGATGACCTACTAAAGGGATGTGAGGACTCAACAAATCTGATTCCAAAACTCGAGGAAGACATTCCTAAGCTTCAAAAACTTTTGTTGGATGAGGAAAAAGTTCTGGAAGAAATTGAAGAGAATTCTAAAGGTGACCCTTTTCATTTCTTATCCTTGAAGTATGCTAACTAAAAAATGTTGCGTGGAATCTTTTTCGTATTTCACATTCTTATTGATAACATATATTGCAATCATATCACCAATCTTTGGGAAACATAATTTTTGTCATGTGCGCTTCTTTGCAGCAGTTTTGTGAAGTCTCAAAAGTATTTACGACCCTTCATAATTATATGTGATTGCCCCTATGTATCTACTGTCTTGGTTTTACTTATTTCACAAAGTCGATACTATTATTCGGTTGCTTCTGATTTTTCTTATTTCATCTCTACTCTTGGGTCTAGAGGTTGGTCGGTGGTGGTGGTTCACTATTCTGGTGAGAAGTTATGCCCGATCACAGGTATTATTTTTCTTCAGCATGTTCTTATTGCGTTTCTGTATGCTTGTTGTGCAGTTGAGACTGAGAGATACCGCTCTGAGCTTGCAAAGGTTCGCGCTGAATTAGAACCTTGGGAGAAACAATTGATCGAGTGCAAGGGGAAGCATGATGTTGCATGCACCGAAAGCAAGCTTTTGAAGAAGAAGGTATAGTTAGTTTCTAATTATTGACATAGTGTTTAATTGTATCTACTTATCACAGTTAGTAGGCTAGTAGTGATAACCTAATGTCACCTCATTTGCAAATGGTGTTTGTTCAGAATTCATATAGTGGACGCATTTGCACACTTATTTATGCTGTATTTTCTTAGGTTGTTTGTTTGTGTCATTACCAACTTAATAGGGGAGTTGCTTCCTACTAGGATACAATTACCTACAACACACCAAGGGATTTTTATGCGTTGCTAGAACCATAAATATTTATAGATGTTAATCTAATGGTGACATGTTGCTTTGGCAGCGTATGAACCCTAGCCCAATGCAATTGCACCTACCTTTTTTTATCACCTAAGCCAAGTCTCCCAGGGTTATACTGAATTTTTTTTAGATGAATTAATAATTTTTAACACAATTATATGCATTAGTTACTATTACTTTGGATGTTTAAAAAATAGACCCTCTATTTTTCTTGGGCTTTGTGATATAGCTATCTGATTTTGATTATTGACTGTTTTCAGCATGAAACTGCCCGTGCAGCTTTTGAAGATGCTCAGAAGCAGATGGATAGTATATTGGAAAAAATTGAAACAAAAGCTGCTGGCCTTGAAAACATTCAGAGGGATCTACAAAAGAACAAACATGAAGCACTTGAAGCTCATAAAATCGAACAGGTTTGTGTTATAGGATAACCTTGTTAACTTTATTTACTTCAATTTTCCCTTTTTGGATGTAGATGTATTGAAAGAATATTAACCCTTGGCAGGAATGTATCAAAGAGCAAGAAGCATTGATTCCTCTTGAACAATCAGCAAGACAAAAGGTGGCAGAGCTCAAGTCTGTAATGGATTCTGAAAGAAGTCAAGGATCTATTCTGAAAGCACTTATGCAAGCGAAGGAGTCTAAAAGAATAGAGGGCATATATGGCCGCTTGGGTGATCTAGCTGCTATTGATGGTGAGAAATCTCTGTACTTTGACTCTTCACTCTTGCCATTTTTTCACCCAAGCTTTATGATGTTAACTCATGAACATGTAAGATGGAAATGAGAGCATGAAAGCCCTTATACAGTTATACCAATCTTTGGTTCTTGCATGTATTGAATTTGTCAACATTTGTTAATCCCGTTACTTCTTCCACCAATGAGCTGATAACATCATCTTTACATTATATAGATATTTTGAAGGAAAACTTGTAAAATACTTTATAAGTTAATGTTGAGAAATTTACTTTATTATCTGATTTTGACCTTGCAGCAAAATATGATGTTGCTATATCCACTGCGTGCTCTGCTCTCGATAATATTGTGGTTGAAACAGTTCCTTCTGCACAAGCTTGCCTTGAGTTACTTCGCAAAGAGGACCTTGGTGTTACAACTTTCATACCACTGGTATTATGCACTCCTAACAATTAATTCCATGTGGGTGTATGCGTCTCTATTGTTTCTGTTTGTACTTAATTGTTTAATTTGATTATGTCTTGCTGTTTGTTCTCTATCTCTCTCTCACTCCATCCTCCCTTGGCTTTGAAATGTGAATAATAAAATTGTTGAAAGTTCTCCTAACGTGTGCTCCTTTCCCTAACACACTTTCTTTGCTGTGGCTTTATAGCATCTGACCTCTGTTAATATAATGTTTGTGCCAGTCCATTGCATAACTAGTACTTGTATGAACATAGCAGAGTACATTGGAGTTCAATAAGTTTCATCTTTGATCAATGCAGGAACAACAAGTTCGTCATTTAGACAAATTAAATGAAAAAGTAAACACTCCTGAAGGAGTTCCACGACTTTTTGATTTGATTAAAGTTAAGGATGAAAGAATGAAGCTTGCTTTCATGCCGACAAATGTGAGGCATACTCTTGTTGCTAAGGACATTGATCAGGTAAACAAGGCTATTTCTTACAATCTATGGTTCATATGATCGTTTTCCCGAGTGTTGAATTTTCAACTTTCCTTAGTTTTAAATTATAGATGAATCAGAACGGGAACTTTGGTCCTCTACTGGTTGAACTGAACATGTCAGTGGAGATGGCAGGCATTTATGATTTACCTTTCCTTATCATTTGTACCGTACAGTATCTTAATGCTATGAATTTTGTCTCACACAATTAGTGGTTATTCAATTTGTTTATGAGGGTAGAGTATTGATTTTTTTGTAAAAGGAGTGAGCCATCTTTCACTTTGTTTTTCTAGCTAGTAACAGGTCTCATCAAATTGGAAATTTAAGAGTGACGGGCTTTTGTAATTTTAAAATTAAGAGAATGGAGGATATATTTTTCTATGCAATGAGCTTATCTATTTTTTTCAGGCTACGAGGATTGCATATGGTAAAAGTGGGGAGTCTTGGAACGTAGTAACACTTGATGGGGCACTTTTTAGTAATGATGGTACAATGACTGGTGGAGGACCCAAACCACGTGGCGGTAAAATGGGAACATCTATTCGCCCTGCAAGCGTCTCTGGAGAAGCTATTGCTAAGGCTGAGGAAGAGCTCTCAGCAATGACTGGTTCATTAAATACAATTCGGCAGAGAATTTCTGATGCAGTGCGGCGTTATCAGACATCTGAGAAAGCAGTTGCGCACTTTGAGATGGAGTTAGCTAAAAGTCAGAAAGAGGTAAGACAAATAGATTATACATAGTTCCACCTATAATTTATCTTTTGTGAGAATTATTTGATATGGTCATTGGTGCATCATGGTCATTATTATTCTATTTTTATTTGCTGAATAGATTGATAGTTTGAAGTCACAACATGGTTATCTTGAAAACCAAATTGACTCCCTAGAGGCTGCATCACACCCCAAAAAGGATGAACTTCGCAGGCTGGAAGAGCTAAACAAAATAATATGTGCTGAAGAGAAGGAGATCGATAAACTTGTACAAGGTTCTAAACTGCTAAAGGAGAAGGTATGTAAGGAAGCCTTTTTAATGTATTTTGGTGCACATGCTTGTGCCTGTAATTGCTTGTCTGTGTATTTATTTTTTCGGTCATTTGCAATTGTGTTGTTTTGGGTATCGTAGGCTAACTTATTTCTGTCAATATATATGGCTTATGCTCTAGTCTCCCTGCTAAAAGCCCTCGTGTAAATGTTCATATGTAAAGCCATCTAGAAATATCAGAAGATGTATGTCAATTAAATGCATGTCCTATTTCGTTTAGTTAAATTATCATTGCTTCCAGGCCTCAGAGCTGCAGAGTAAAATAGAAAATGCTGGCGGTGAAAAGTTAAAAACGCAGAAGGCAAAGGTCAAAAAGATCCAATCTGTAAGTAGATATGCTTCATTATGAAATTGTGTTTATTACCATACCGAGGTACATGCTAATCATGACTGCACACTTATTAGGATATTGACAAGAATAGCACAGAGATCAACAGGCACAAAGTGCAAATTGAGACAGGTCAGAAAATGATTCAGAAGTTAACGAAGGGTATTGAGGAGTCAAAGAAGGAAAAAGAGCGTCTTGTTGCAGAAAAGGAAAATTTTCAGGGTGTTTTCAAAGAGATCGAAGTTAAGGCGTTTGCAGTTCAAGAGAACTATAAAAAAACCCAAGAGGTATTGTCCATCTCTATTTGCTATTGGCTATCTACGCGTCAGGATTGCTGTTGGCAACTATATATATCATTTGTTTCTTTTTTTGTGTAGTTGATTGATGAACACAAAGAGGTGTTGGATAAAGCTAAGTTGGACTATGATAAAATAAAAAAGACTGTAGATGAGTTGCGGGCATCAGAGGTATAATCATATGGCGTAGAACTTGGTTCTATGCTTCTTGTTTCTTTCTAAATATAGATTTTAAATCATGTTACTTATCCACTAGTTATACCATAGGTCGATGCAGATTATAAATTGCAAGATATGAAGAAGATGCTAAAGGAGTTGGAAATCAAGGGAAAGGGTTACAATAAAAGGCTAGATGACTTGGAAATTTCCCTTATGAAGCATATGGAACAGTATGTCTTCCTAACGGTCTTTACTAATAATGTTCATTTGTTGGTTTTAAGCAAGTATAACATTCTGTCTCGTTGGCTTGCAGGATTCAGAAAGATTTGGTCGACCCAGTAAAGCTCCAAGCGACCTTGACAGATGTCTCTTCTACTAAGACTTGTGACCTTAAAAAGGCCCTTGAAATGACAGCATTACTCGAGGCACAACTTAAAGAGATGAATCCAAATCTCGATTCCATATCAGAGTGAGCATCTCTCTAATTACTACAGAGCTGTCCACGAGACATAACATATTGTCTGCAAACTAATTCTATTAAATAACCGTGCCAGATATCGAGGAAAGGTGTCATTGTATAATGAACGGGTCGAGGAACTTAATGCTGTTACCAAGGACCGTGATGATGTAAAGAAACAGTACGATGAACTGCGGAAGAAAAGGTACACACTCTTGTTCGTAGGAACATCTTGCCATAAGTAATTTTTTTGTAACCAAATGAGTTTGTGATTTTAGGTTGGATGAGTTCATGGCTGGATTCAACGCCATATCTTTGAAGTTGAAGGAAATGTATCAGGTCTGAATTTTTCTCTCTATCCTTCTATTTCCATTTCTTTTCAATTACTGTTTCCCCAGTATAGTTCTATCACGGATTTCATTTGCAGTAATCACTTAGGTGTTGCAAAAATGTGCGATCCAATTTCCATGATTCTCTTGAGTTTTGGGCTGAGAAATCAACTTTTGGTTCCCTTGTATATATTTCACCATTGGCACTAATTTGTGCTTTCTCATTATTGTTGCTGGTTGTGCCATTCTTATTTATATTAATTGGTATAGATACATTTATGTTTTTAGAATATATATACCTTGAGTTTTTTTCCCTTCTCACTAATGAGCATGCCCGCAGATGATCACACTTGGAGGTGATGCAGAGCTTGAGCTAGTAGACTCTCTGGACCCTTTCTCCGAAGGCGTTGTTTTCAGTGTTAGACCACCAAAGAAGAGCTGGAAAAATATTGCAAACTTATCCGGTGGTGAAAAGGTTTGTGTTGGAAACTTTGACTCAACCAATTATTCATTTAGTTCTCTTTTTTCCCACAAACATCCCTATACTTAAATTTACTTGTAATGCTTTCAGACCCTCAGCTCATTGGCTCTTGTTTTCGCTCTTCATCACTACAAACCTACGCCCCTCTATGTAATGGATGAAATTGACGCCGCTCTCGGTATTTGTCCTCCATCCACAAACCAAATTCATGTATTTAATTACGTTTGAGCCTAATTTGTTCTTCGTTGAATTGCAGATTTCAAAAATGTTTCTATCGTGGGACATTATGTGAAAGACCGTACAAAAGACGCACAGTTCATCATTATAAGGTATGTTTGTTTTGCATCCTCATTTGCCCTTCACTGTGTCGGTTGCTACACGGTTTCTATAAGTATCCGTTGATTTTATTCTCTTGCAGCCTTAGGAACAACATGTTCGAGTTGGCGGATCGACTTGTTGGGATCTACAAAACGGATAATTGCACCAAGAGCATTACCATAAATCCGGGGAGCTTTGCTGTGTGCGAAAATGGATCCACTTCGACTTCTACTTCTGTGTAATCTTGAAATTCCTGTGTGAATCTTTTTTCTACTAACATGTATGTATTAAGTCTACTTCTGTTCAGACACATTCTACATATTGATGTGATTAATGGATGTTAACCTAGCTGGATCTGCAAGTTTTCACGACGACCCAGAAAAGCATAAAAAATCCGATCGATTCTTCTTATAACTTCATTTGTTGCCCGTGAGTGCCCGTAAGGAAGTGCCATAAATGTTATTATAGTCTTAAAAATTGCAAATTAAAAATGTTTATCGGCAAATTGTCATAATAATTGTCCAGACTGAAGTGTGGGCGTATCCAAATAAAACCCAAGAATAATGTAACATACTAGTACCTTACATAATTACATTTCATTGAAATATAAAAAACATGAGTATTTATAATTATTATTACACACCAAAAAGAAAAAAGAAAAAAACAGAATAAGAATGTTAATTAAGCAGCCATACAGCCAACACCATAGCGAGTGTTGGGGAAGACGAGAAAGAGACTGCTACAGACGACACCGACCATTATGGGGAAGCTCTCCATAACCTCGTCCATGTCCTTCTGGTGCCCAGGAAACAGACACTTGGTCACTCTACTGTCCGAGAACGATATCGCCACGAACACCATCACCGACATGAACGCGTGAACAAAGTCCGTCAGTCCCACCTTGTACCTGACCAAAACCACCCTCGTCTAATTACGGAAATTAAGTAAAGACTAAATTGTAGGAAGTAAACTACTTAAATTCTGTAAAAATGGTCCCCAAGTTATTTTGTTCTAAATAGCCGAAAATTCCCTTGAAATTACTTTTCTTTCGGTTTGTCTTTCACTATGATCCCCTCTAGATATGAAATCTCCATGCGAGAGAAGAAGAAAATCATCAAAAAACGATAAGTGTGAGAGAAGAAGAAAAATCTGACAGACTCAGTTAAAAAAATACACTTTGTTTTCGAACAAATTTACACCCTTGCCAAAAAAAAGTGGTAAGTTCACGCCTATTTTGGAATACTCGTTTCTAATTTTCGGTTTCAGACTCGGGTTTGATTCCCCATTCAGGACCGGTTCAGGGTCTGAAGTGCAAAACGACTTTCGTCTATCCAAGCGAAAGAAACGAAAACTACATGTCGTTTCAGGTCCAGTTGGGTTCCCAATCGAGGACCGGTTCGGGGTCTAAAGTGCCCACCCGGAAATCAAGTAAACAAACAAAAAAAACTACCTGTCGTCCTTGGGGACGTCGACTTGGAGGCCGACCTTGAAGACGGCGAGCCCCCTGGGGGTGACGAAGCCGTAGTAGACGGCGCCGTCGGGGCCGCGGAAGCTGTCGGTGAAGTGGAAGAAGAAGCAGGACATGGCGCAGAGGGCGAGGAGGACGTGGATCATGACGGTGCTCACGGCGGTGCACTCGCCGGTCCGGTAGATCGACGGCAGCACCATCTCGAACGTCAGGAGCGTCCCCGTCGGCAAAAAGTTCACCAGCATCGACGTCTTCGATATCGTCTTCTGCACCCCCTTCGCCA
>JAYMTQ010003145.1:0-10589 GCA_036897385.1 Geranium incanum
TACACTTTCACGCGTCATTTATTTATTTATGTATTTTTATTAGACATGACTTTTCATATTTCAACACCTTGTAACGAGTTTTAAATTTTTTTGTATAGAATCAACGTCTACCCTATATAAATAAGCAAACCAATTATGTTAAATACCTAAAAAGTTAGGCTTTATTTTGTTAACAAAATGTTGATCACATATTAAAGGATAAATACATTTTACTACATTTAATATGACTTGTTTTATAACTTACTACATTATTATAAATTTTTTATTTTAAACTCAGTGAATTATAAAAAATTTACACGTTATTCATTTTTGTTTATTTTTATTTTTTATTTGTTATTCTTTTGAAAAGACAATAATGCCCTCATCTTCTCCAACTCTCTCTTTGCAACTGCCATGTTTTTCTCCTATGTTTATTTAATTACAATGATAGAGCTGACCCATTTTTAGAGCAAATTAAAACAAGATTTTTCCAACAAATCAAATCTAAACTTGACACAAACCAGTTTATCAAGTAAATCGAATCCTCGTAAATTTATTTCTCAAGCAAATCAAAACATTCTCAAATCGGTATTGACTAAAATTTTTGTTTTCGTTAATGAAGATTTTTTTTAATTCGGTATTATTGAGTATGATTATCTCTGACGAGAGATAGAGTATATATATAGGCTACATCGGTGCTAGGTTTACATTAGGGTTTACACATAGGCATAAGACCCATACACAGTAGGCTGAAAATCATACATTAATACACAGTCTGGTTTTATGAGGAGATGGCGTGTAGGGTGATAGTTCCCTGAATGAGATGATGTTATACAAAATGACTAATTTTCTATCTGCTTGGTGCATTCATGGAAGACATCATTGTGATCAATCTGAATAACAATTTGATTGTCACAATAAATGGAAATAGCCAAGCCGTGAGCAATATCCATGTCATAAAGAAAGCATCGTAGACAAAAGTAGTTTAGAGATAGTATCGGAAAGAGCACGATATTTAGTCTCTGTACTAGAACGAGCAACAATATTCTGCTTTTTACTTCTCCAAGAGATAAGAGAGTCACCGAGAAAGAAGCAATATCCCATTATAGAACATCGATCAGTAAGATCACCAACCCAATCTACTTCTAAAAATGCCTACAACACCGTAGGTGCATCATACGAGAAATGAAGAACGTGAAGCAGAGTGCCTCATAAATATTGCAGAACTCGAAGGACAACCTCATAGTGTGTAGTACGTGGTGCACTCATGAATTGGCTGACGGTGTGAATTGCATAGACAATGTCTGTACGTGTGATAGTTAGATAGACAAGGCTGCCTACTAGTTGTCGATATTGGATATCATTCATAATAGGTTTTCCATCAGAGAGTGTAAACTTCTCGTTTACCTCAATAAGAGTGGAGACCATCTTACTATAAGATAAACCTGCTCGAGAAATGAGATCAGCTGCGTATTTGACCTGAGATAGCCGATAACCGTAAGGCACTAATGAGATTTCCAACCCTAGAAAGTATGTGAGTGTTCCAAGATCATTCATCTCAAAGTGCTCGCTAAGGTGACGCTTAAGGTCTGCGATACCAGAGTTATCATCTCTGGTGATGATCATGTCGTCCACATAAAGGAGAAGCAAAATGTACCAAAGAACAGTCTTTTTGAAATAAAGCAACGTCATATGGATTGGAGATGAAACCAAGGTCGATCATCTTCCCACTGAATTTCGAAAACCATGCCCTTAAAGTTTGCTTAAGTCCATATAGAGCATTTTTCAAGGGAACAAACGATGCTCGGTGGGTGATAATACCAGGAGGAGGCTGCATATAGACTTTTTCTATGAGATCCCCATTGAGGAAGACATTCTTGACGTTCATCTGACAAAGGTTCCACTTTCGTCCGACTACAAATACCAATAAACTACGAATAAATGTGAGGCGAACAACTGGTGCAAATGTTTCCTCATAATCAATCCCATATTCTTGGGAGAATTCTCGTGCAACGAGTCGAGCCTTGTAACGCTCTATGATCCCATCAGCTTTCGTCTTCACTTATACACCCATTTGTAGGTCACTACCGACTTATCCTTAGGTTAAGGTACGAGTTCCCAGGTGATGCGGTCACGTCACGTTTACATTTCAGATAATATTTTCTGCATTAGTTGACGTTTTTACCCTCGGGATTGTAGTATTATTGATCCTTTTTACACTTTTATGCCTTCATGGGTTTTTGAGCTTACATGTGCAGGGAACGGGAAAAAGGACTGAGTACTTAGAGAAGGCTCGTTGCCCTAGCCGTCATCTGAGTACTTAGAGAAAACTCGAGGAGCTGACCGTTGCCAGCCTTAACGGGTCCTTCAACGGCCCGTCGTGCACCCCGTCAGCCCTGGAGATGGTCGAGCCCGAACTGAGAAGCTACGAGTTGGTGTAACAGGCACCTCAACGACCCGTTACACAGCCCGTCCAAGGAGTCGCGGCAACAACATATAAAAGGGGTTTTTCGTTTAGGAAAAACCCCAATCAGCCATCAGAGACAAATAGAGGGTCGACTCCAGCTTACCAGAGGCGCTTTTGGAGACTTCGAGAGGAGTTTCATCATCGTTGAAGGCCAAGCAAGTGCAAGGATCAATCAAGCATCAAGTCTCGATCAAAACCTGAGCTACAAGTCTAGATTTCATGATCTTCAACTCGGTGGGGTTTGGGGTTTTGGATTTTTATTCTTCAACTATGTGTTTTGATTTGTTGTTGAATACTTACATTGCTAGCACCATGATCATGGGTTAAAATCCCTTGATCATGGGTGCTAGGTCGTTACTATGGATTTATTAGATTATTAACTTGATGAATGAATTGAATTGCATGCTTGGTATGTCTATGGTATTTTATTTTTAAATACTTATGTTGAGAGGCATATGTGATTTTGTTTGAGTTTTGATTCCGAGTTCGAGAGGGTCGGTGGACAACGAACCGAACTATAGTCAAGGGGTTATCATCAACCTCGATCCCGTGATAGTTAGTGCTTATCTGAGTGGAAGTATATCGAGTCGAGTGGTCCGAGAATAATTCTACTCAAGGTCTAATTCACCACGAGAGTAGGAACAGACGTTACGGAGACTTAGGATTACCATGATAGCATTTCGATTCGTTCATGTTTGTTAATTATTTAGAAATCTATAATTGGCCTAGCACTTGTGATTCTTCCTCCTGAATAATATCTCTGAAAGCTTGATGTTTATACTATTATAAAACCCATCTTTACATCACGCTTTTATAACTATAATTATAATTAAAGTTAAGGTCGAGATAAACCTCTATTGGTTCCTGAGGATTCGACCTGGTCTTACCGGTATTACATGTGACGACCGCGTGCGCTTGCGCGTTATTGAGTGTCCGTGGACTACTGTCTACGGGCCCAACACCAGGTATGGTTTTCTCAAGAGCCTGAAGTTCCTCAGTCATTACTTGCTGCCACAAAGATTAGTGCATGCCTCTCGATACCTACAAGGCTCATAGACAGACAAAAAAGTGGACATGACTTAGGAGATATTTGAAAATGTTACATGATAGTCTTGAAGGTAAGATGAATGTCGTGTTTGACGTTGAGTGTCCGGAGCAAAAAGCTTAAGAAGTGGTGGGGTCACCACCCCTCCAGTTAGACTCGCTAGTTTGATCATTCCAAGTGACAGGGTCACCACCCCACCACTTGACTCCTTCACCCACACTTAGAAAATTGTTGCACTCTAAGGCTAGTGATAGACCATGAGAGACGAACAGAGGTGACGACCTGTCTCCATATCCCTCCACTTGAGGTCCACAAGAAGTCCACTCCATCACTTGGCACGAAGGATTTCAGAGACTCGTGGTTTGTTGCGAAGTAATGAGGTACCCATCCCACCACTTGACCTCGCCACCTGCGCAATTTCAGTGCAAATCTTGTTGAATTTCCATATTTCCCCCTACTTATTTGTAATGGTATAACGAAAAAGTGGTATGTTTTTATTTTTTTAAAGTATTTTATTTTCAGTAATAATTAATATTATTTTTTGTACTCATGCAGAAAGTGGTGTGAGAGTACCTAGAGGCAAGTATGGCTTCCCACCGCAACGACGACCCTAAGACTCATATTCCCCAAATGAGTCCCGCTCAAGTGGCCGATGCCATGGAAAGAGCCATCAAAAGGCGTTTTCCCACGATCATAATGGAAGAAATATTCACGGTTTATGAGCCAAGATTCGAGGCCGGCGAAGGCGAGATAACACATGATAATGTGGCTCTGAAGTCTCGAATCGAAGTGCTAACGGCTCAACAAGAAGAGACTCTTGCTCGCGAAGAAGAGGCTCGTGCTCGAGAAGAAGAGACTCGTGCTCGAGAAGAAGCGATTCGAAAAAAACAAGAACAGACAAATGCTATGACAAGGTTACTGTATGAGCAGATGCAGAATGCGAACCAATTAAATTAATATTAATTTCGGTTATATGGATTATATTTTATTTTCAATTTAATTTTACAGTTCACAATTTATTTTGAATCTTATTTTCAAATTTACAATTTTTTTCCTCTTAAAGGATGGCGAACTCCTTAAAAAACAATGTTACTATTGTTAACGGTGAATTTGATGGACCGCCGTGATCATTCCAATGACGCATTTATGGCAGCCCTTCGTCACTATAGTAACGGCGTATGTGGTATGCAGTCACAATCAACAACAGTAGGTTAATGCTGGCGGACAACGACGAACGTCCGCCGTCATTAATTAGTTTTTACCTTTGAGACGATGTACTGGATCTGCCGTTCCTATGATAAAATATTATAGTGATTATGCTTTGAAAAGGTCATTTTAGTCTGTTAAATTGAAGTAAATATGGCCCACACGAGACAGATTATTAAGACAATAATGATGGGAAAAACATTCAGCCAAAATGAATTTTCTTAGTTCAACTGTCATAATAAAGTGATTGCTAATATATTTGCAGCAAACTAAATTTTCGTTTCATAATTATTTTGTTTCTTGTTTACAATGTTAAATAGAGTTTCTAAACAAAAAGTAGAATTATAACAGCTATTCCAGGCGGCCCAAATAAGTTTTGTCTGAGCTTCTTATTATAAATTGTAGAGTTTTCAACTCTGTAATTTGCTATATCTGGCAATATCAAGGTGAGTAAATGTATCATGCCAACAAAACCTAGCACACATGTACATACACTACACACACTACAAATCACAGCTACTAATAAGAGTACTATATATGTAAACTATACATGTATGGAATCAAAACGACAATGCAGCTCCATGTACGTATGGAAAGAGAGCAATTACATGGTTAACTGCAGAAGAGGTTTATTCCTCGACCCTTTGCGCGGTTCGTGCTTGTTCCTTATCAAATGGCCCAACACTTTGGCGTATCGCCGCACCAATCCCTTGAACTTCAATCCCTCTGCACCTTCTTGCTTTTGCTTCCTCACCACCACTTGCATCTGCATCTGCTTCTCCTTCTCCTTCTCCTCTTTCGTGAAGTGCTGCCCCAGCGAGCTCCTCCCCGTTTTCACCTCTTTCTCTCCATTGATCAGCTCCTCGAACCTCTTGCCTTCCCTTTTCTCTTCCGTATCGCCAACGCTTAAAGTAAGCTCATGTTTACAAGTCCATTCCTATATACACGCGATGGAGATTGATCATAAGATTTATGTAATCACCCACAGCTGAAAAACATATATAAAAGAGGACTATGCTTATAAATGCTACTGTCACACAGACTATTAAGATTTACCTTTTACTAATAAAATCTGACCTCATATATATATGGAAGCATTCCATTGAGAACCACATGTGAGAACTATGAGAACCAATATGGGGGCGCCACGTGATAAGAAAGTCGGGTTCCATACTATAATCTAGAGGGGAAAGTGTTACCTTCTTTGGGAAAAAAATTTCGCGCCTGCCAGTTCAGCGCCACGTGTCGCGCCTCCGGTGGTTCTCACAGTTCTCATGGCATGGTGAGATTCTCACAAGATTACCCCTCTACATATATGTAAGCTACATTTAAAATTTACAGGGACACTTACTAAATTCTTAGGAACTTCCTTCTTCGGGGAATCAACTCCTACTGAGATCTGCCCTTTATCCGACAAGGCATTGACATCGTCTTTCTCTCCGTCACCAACATTTACTTCTTCCTCGTTCTCTGGAGAATCTGTGAGTACTAAAAACGAATCCTTTTCACAATCGCTAGCCATTTGTCCATTTTTGATATAGAATGATCGTCGAGTCCTCTTGGACATGGTAATGTCGTAGTGGCGTCTGCCCTCGCTCCCCATATTCAAAGACAGAGGTTTGTTTGGTCGACGTTGTTGTGACGAGGATGTGGTCTGAATAAAAAGGTGGAACACACACAGAAGAGGCCATGGGAGGTTGCTTAATTAGTTAGCAACATGAGAGCTTGTGAAGGTCAAGTGTCGGTTTTCAGTTGTCAACCTCCTAAAACTGATATGTGAACCTTCGTAATAGTACGAAGCTGCTCATGGACTGATCAGGCTATCTCCATCGTAGATCGCATATTTTTATCACATCCGACGGTTGGAGACATAGATAGAGAGGGGTCTACACTAGGTTACCATGTGATACAAATGTTGTTGCCAACCTCTACTCTTGGAGGTTGGTAAGAACATTTGAGGTAAAAGCAAATCTTAGGGTTGGTAGGTTCATTCTTTCAGTTACATAGATAAATTAATGAGGTAAAAGCAAATCTACACGCGATTGATGACCAAAGATTGTGGATTAAAATTACCTCCTCCTGTCAGTTAGTAAGTCATTTGATTTTGCTGGAAATTAATTTTATAACAACAGGCATCATGTAATATTTGTCCGAGCACTAAAATGACAATTTCTTGAAAGACTAATATGGTAAATAATGATATCATTTTATATCAATTTCAATTCGGATAGAATGCTAATAATTACGAGTTTTGTGTACAAACTTGTGAATATGGCGTTAGTGGGAATTTATTTTCCTGGATTTGAAACGCACGTGGATTTAAATCCAAGAATTAGAATTAGTTTTTGAGTTTTGGGCGATCACCGACACATAAACCCTAAGATTTTTCGAGTTTTAGTATTTGGTTAACGGAATGAACACAAACATCGAGGTCCTGTCACATCAAATTGGGGTGAGGACATTAGCTACATTATCGGCTCCCAAACGAAACCCCCAAATGAAAGGATTGTGAACATACAAAGGAATAAGACATCAGGTAATAATTTATTTTTGGTTATGCGAATCAAGTGATCGTTGCTTTGAAGATTTAGTTGATTTTATAGTTCAATCTAATATTAATATTGCTCAGTTTATGGGTTTTATTGGTATAGTGTACACACACAGTCCATGCGTCTGCCTCCAACTCTGAAATTAAACTGTCATTATTGTAATTCTTTGGCTTTGTTGAAGAGATTTAGGAGTCACTTAAATAATTAAGGATCCCAAAATTGGTTGATTACCATACCAAACCCACATTCCAGTTGTGATTTGATTTTGAAATTGTGCAAAGAAAATACATGTGTCATGGTAATTAAGACTCGTGACTACCAGTTCAAATAAATTGATGAAGAAGTTTCTTAATTTCTACATTCCCTCAAAAAGGTACTATCCCATATTTATTAATCAATAATTGTTCACCAGAAGTTGATTTGTCCTATGAAAAGGGATAGGAGACCAGAACATTTCAGATATATCTCAGCTACAAAATGGCACCCAAGTTCTTATACTTCAGTTTAGAGTCAAATATTGCCATGAATTCTGGTAAATCGAATCCACTAACTCTCCTAAGAAAGTACACATCTCAAATTGTTCCTTTTGAGTACAATGTGGTTAAGTTAAATTAACAAGAATAATCGCAGTAAACTTGCGGGTTAGAACAGTAACCAGTTCAGCAGCCCATTACACACACAGACAAGCCCAAGCTTGACAAGTCCAAAATCCAAACTCAAACTATATTAATTGCTTGGATAACTGATCTGACATCAACAACCAATATGGTTGTTTACATAAATCATCCTCATCAAAATAATGCATTTGCAGACCCTGAGTAAGCTTGAATCTATAATATAAAAATGGAGAGGAACCAGCTTGAACGTGGCCTAATGATTGACACTGTTCCCTCCCTAGCTTCAGACCAGGTTTGAGGCTCAACACGGTATTTGGGTGAGTGGGTTTAAGGGTAGTTTGAGAAAGCGATGTACATATATAGACATAAGAAAGATGAGTCAAGGTGCCTTGTTTCTTGCCATTCCTTTACATGACTTCATGTGTTTGTGCAGCTTCTCAGGCCTAAATGTCTTCCCACATTGCCTGCATTATATTATATATGTTCAATACTCATAAATAATCAATTCAAATCCCAGACATGTTTTATAATAATAATTGGGTTTGTTTTCACTTACGAGCAAGTCGGGGCATGCACTGGCTTGTACGCTTTATGCCCAATTGTTTCCTTTTGCTTCTTTAAGTTGATTCCTCCGTCATAGCTTCTCCTGCTCCAAACATTCAAATACAAACCAAACCCACCTAAACTCAAACTCCATTTATTCAATGCTGTATTCAAATCATCAATATCAGTTACTTCTTTTACTTTCTTGGACTTACCTCGCTTGCTGTTGTTTTTCGTGTTCAATACTACCGAAAACCCGAGATGAACCTCCCAACTTCTCGTATTTACCAATCTTGCCACTCCCCAACGACTGGTTCTTGCGGCGCGAGACAAGAACGGAGTCGTCGGTCTCGGCGGCTCGGCAAGAGAGCAGGTTCCGAAACAGAGAGCCGTTGGAGACGCTCTTGCTCTTCACGGACGCTTGGCTAATATTGTTCCCGACACCATCATCGTCACTTCCCCTGAAAGTGGGAAAGGGAAAAGAACAAGAACTGTTGCCCTCTTCTTTGTGTTTCCTTTGATGGAACAGTGGCTTCTCTTCTTCGCATGTAACGGAGTTATTGTCGGTCACCAACGACCTCCCCAACCCGAAAGAACCGATGATTGGCGGCGAGGCTTCGATAGATGTCTGTGCTTCGTTATTGGGTACCGAATTGGATCTCTCCATTTTTGGATTCTTTATGTTGCCCTCTCTGTTTCCATTATCTGAGTCCACAAACAAACATAAGAGAAACTCCAACCCAAGTCGCTAAAATTCAAAAATTATTACTCAATCAACTCCAACTCAAATTGTCAAAAAAATATAGCAAAATCTCGTTAAAAAGTAGAGATTGACATCCTTAATTTTTGATTGATGATTCTAATGATTACCGGTGGGGACAATCTGGGATCCTTTGAGCACGAACTCGTTGTCGGAGATTGGCGTGATGAGGTCATCGTCCAGCAAATCTTGCCACACATAAGCCTCCTTGTACCTCCTTCAGACAAAACAAACAAACATACAAAAACATAATTGGCAACATGACACAACCAATAAATATGTGTTTGTTGCTTGGAGGCAAAGCAATGAAATCCACCTCTTGTAGGACCAAGCGAAGGAGTCGGGCATGTCTTTTCCTCGAAGCTCCGACAACCATCTCTTGACATCTTCACGGGACCGACAAAACAGAACAAGAAACAGAGTGAGCAAAACAGAGCACGAAAACAGAGCACGAAACAGAGGATTGTTGCAGGTACCACGAAGATGGACGCCATTTCTGCCGAGATGATGAACACGAATGAGATGGGGTTGCTCTACGCGACCGGTGCGACTGAGGAAGTAGATGATGTGTAGTCTCCGAATCTCGCCTCCGCCGTATTTACTTCCCATTCCTCTGTTTCCGATGTACCCAGAAAACAATATCAGAAACGAGAAGAGAAACATAGATACAAGCACGACACAGTTCTTCTTTTCAAGAAATTGAGGAATTCAAACTTTGGTTATCGATGGGAATTTGAAAAATAAAATAGTAATAAAAGGAGAGATTTTGAGGATGTAAAAGAGATCTTTGTCTCTGTGCCGGCCTGCTGCTCCAAAAGTCGGGAAAAAAACATATGCCCCACAGCTCTTCCATCTTTGTTCTCAAGTTGCTTCCAATGGTAAGCTCAAAACCAGACCAAAAGTATTAAAATAAGGGACAACTATGCCTACGAGTTTAAAAAATGATTTATTTTACGATATAAAGTATAACGAATCATTGGTTTTCGAGATTACCCAAGTGCGCTCTGTTTCTTGTTTCTCTGCAAGTTTTGAAAGAACAGAGTTGGTCTGATTAACAGAGTTCAGCTATATATATATGGGGGAAATATGTGGGGCCCACAGAGAGTTTTTATTTGATTTGCTGCGATTTAACGAACTTGAGAAAATGATTTACTACAAAATTAACAATGGTCCCAATTCCATTTTCCCCGCCTATGCTCCATTGAGAAAATTAATTTCAATCAAATTCTAAAATATTAATTCATATAATTTTGGTTGTTTCTTGAATCTTGTTGAAAGAATTATTTGAGGTGCTCTAATTTTATTGGTAGATGACAAGTTCACTGTTATAATATCATGAGATGCCCAATGTTAAAATGTTTTAACATATGAGTAAAGTTGAAGAGTTTTTTTTTTTACTGTTAGAACAATCAGTAATAATGTT
>JAYMTQ010003146.1:0-10589 GCA_036897385.1 Geranium incanum
TTTATTTATTCCAACAATGATAAAACATTACAATGTAGATGACTTATTACATTGGGCTAGGGCACAGCTCTAACACGTTTGTCCTTCGCCTAAGGCTGCGAATCGTCGTCAAAGGCCTGCACTCTAACGGTTGAACCCCAATGTCGGCGCCGATTTCCACCCTGAGCCCTCTAGCAAACTGTCTCACTCTTCTCCCAGGCTTTCTCCGTCCATTCGGCGACCAAGGACAAGCTTTCTGCTCTGTTCCCAAATGAGAAATAGGGAAACTTCGACCTCGACATAAACTCTATCTTCTTCATGGCTCTGCACAAGAATATCCTCATACATGCTTTGCAAGTGATTGGGGAAAACTAAGATTAAGAGGGTCTTGAATCGAGATTGCAGAAAAAGACCCATTTCTAGAAAACTCAAAGAGAGAATAATCGATCTTCGGTGGAAGCCGAGGTAACGTCGGAGTAATTATTATTGTAATGGTTATTTATTAAATATAAAATATATTAGTTTTTAATTTGAACCGGTCAGACTTGATTTAAATTGGTCAGACCAACCTGATTTCAAAACAAAACTAGTGAGGGTATTTTGGTCTTTTTACCTCAACATTCTGTTAGATTTAACCCTGTTAGAGCTAAGTGAGACGAAATGTAATTTGGGTGACTGCAAAATTGAATTTTATATTTAGATGTACTTATATGAGAAAGACGTATAATTGGGTGTACTTATACGTAATTACCTCTATTTAATAAAAGTCAAATAATAAAAGAGCAATCTCGAAGAATAGACAAAGCAGGTATCTTCATAAGTTGGTTTATGAATACAGGAGTATATAATTACTTGCCTATAATTAATAGAGAAAACCCCGAATAACTATACTTAAGTACCTTTTTTAACATAACCATGGTGTGATTAATCCAAATAAGGAGAAATCATGATTGATTCCGATTGATCCCCTTGACATCACTAATTGATTTATTCATATATATACATGTATCTATAATTCTATAATTAGTACATAATATTGTCAACCCAAAATAGGCTCTTGTATTCTTGTATAAATAGCTTTCTCTTATTCACTAAAATCAACACAAGCATTACAGCTTTTCTATATTCTACTTTTCAATATGGTGTCAGAGGGAATGGGAGATGACGTGGGAGGGACCAGCACGGTGACGGTTGCAACTGCGACAGTAGCAATCGTTCAGCCGCCAAATTCATATCTCCTACACCCATCCGACCCGTGACTATGTTTCGGTTCCGAATCATTGAGTAATTCCGGGGAGAAGTACTACACCTGAAGGCATCAGGTGCCGAATGCCCTAGAGTGCAAAAACAAAATTGGGTTTGCAAATGGAAGCTTACCTGAGCCGGATGCAAGCGATCCGAATCTCCAAAATTGGATTTAGTGCAACGCCATGGTGAAATCATGGATGATAAACTCACTATGCAAGGAATTGAGGGATGGAGTTGTCCATTCCACCACTGCCCGAGAGATTTGGGTAGACCTCGAGCAACGTTTTACACAAGGAGTATTGCCAATAGTTTATACACTCAGGCGATCCTGGCCCTGCTTGAGCAAGAACGCCTGGCGGTCTCGATCTACTACGGAAATTTGAAGAAGGCTTGATGGAAGTTGCAAAGTCTCCAACCATTCCCGATGTGTTTCTGTGGGAAGTGTACCTGCAACATCAACGACGAAAATCGTGCCATGAGAGACGAGTAGAACGTGTGTGACTTTCTCATGGGCGTAGGCGAGGATTTCACCGTCGTGAGGTGCCAAATTCTGAGCATGGATCATGTTCCATGGATCGGGCGTGCCTACTCGGTAGCTGCACAAGAGGACAGCAACGAGGAGCCATGGCGTCGCGAAACCCGGCACTTGAATCGATGGCGTTGGCGAGTCAGAGGGCCGATGGAGGTAGATTGGCGTACAAAGGCCCGTCCGATAGGTTCGCCGGAGAATACAGGCGGAGCTCCCGGTGGTGCGCCTACATCGGAAGGTCCCGGGTCCCGGAAGGTCGCTGGAGAAGACAGGTCGACTCGTGCTTCGCCATCATCGGGTACCCGACACACTGGATGGTCCCGGGAACTGGAGGAGGGACACGCGACGGCTGGAATCAAGGCCGCGGAGGAGCAAGACCACACGACCGTGGAGGACGAACAGCGGCGGTGGCGAATCTTGGGGAGCTGCGATCTAGAATTGATGATGGAGGACGAGGGGTTGCCTCGGTGGATGGTGTGCACACCAATTATTTGGGCCCAGTTGCTAATTCGCTCCTCATTTCAACACATGGGCCTAAGGTCCAATAACTCCATTACATGACTCCCCATGCACACAACCAAGTACCCACTTCACATTGGGCCAATTTGTAGATGAACTTACAGTAGCCCAGTGAGCCCATTTGCTTCGTCTATTATCCAGGCCCGCAGGTGAAGCTCATCATTTTGCGGGTGCATCCACCAACCATACTAATAAAGAATTCTTTGGTAACATTCAAACATCATGGGTTATTTACTCGAGGGCCACACATCACATCACGCATGATGAAAATAATTTATTAAATATTTTACCTAAATCAGATTTATCACCCGTCGAGATGCCAAATGTGAATCATGGACATGTCGTCGCTATTAGGGAAGCAAAATTTGCCAATAATTTAAGGCTCAACGAAGTCTTAGTAGTCCTACAATTTTGTTTCAACCTCATGTCTATCAGCCAAATCACTCGTGACTTTAAATGTGCGCTAATTTTTTTATTCAAATTATTGTGTAATACATGACTTACAATCGAGGATGTTGATTGGAACATGTAGAATGCGAAACAAACTTTATTGTCTGGAACCAACGACGATAGGAAATACTTTGATGGCTCGTGGGCGAGACGACATTCAATTATGGCATCAGCGCTTGGGGCATATCCTGGACAATCGGTTGTCACTGATTCCCAATTTATATCTTTTTTTACCAAATAAACATGGATTATCACTATGTGACACATGTTGTAGGGCAAGACATACTCGTTCAATCTTGATGAAACACAAGTCAGAGACAAAGACTTATCTTTTCCAATTTTTCAATTGGATTCGTGGGTAGTTTGATACTCATGTCAAATGTCTATTAGAAAATTCCAACACCATGATTTATTAACCCACTATGAGGCCACTGGAATGGAGCTACAGACAAGTTGTGCTGGAACGCCACAACAAAATGGAGTTGTAGAAACAAAGCACAGACATTTGACTCGAAGTTGCTCTGGCCCTTCGCTTTCAAACAAGGCTATCAAAACAGTTTTGGGGAAAATGTGTCATCACTGAGGTTTATTTGATCAACAGGATACGACTTCAAGTCAGGCAAAAGAAAACGCCATTTGAAGTAATATTTGGAAAGCAACCAGCTTACGACCACCATAGAAGCTTTGGTTGTTTATGCTATGTACACAAACAGACCTGAGACAAATTTGATGCATGCTCCTCTCCAGGTTGTTTTTGTGGGCTATCCAAAGGGAGAAAAGGGGTATCGAGTCTACGACTTAGAGTCATCCACAATCGTGACAACTCGCAACGTTCAGTTTTGGGAGAACGTCCATCCCAGAGATCAATACATGTCATCGAACACTGGGCCACAAAGCGAGTCGATTAAGACATTCCCCCACCATGCACCTTCCATCTGAGGCCTTTTGCACCGGTCAACCCAGATAAGCATCCCGTCACCACAAATCAACATCCGCAAGACGCTGATTACTCAAGCCTAGTGGATGACAATCCTATTGTCCAAGATCATTTGGGCCTGACTGATCGCGATCCCATTGTCCAAGAATAGGAATCGACAAACCCAGCCCTCGGAAAGCGCATCCGGACTGTGTCAAAACGGCTTAGCGGTTATGATTACACCTTACCACCATCGATCTCGGCACCCAAGTCTGTTTCGCTCTCTACGCCACCTTCATCAAACTCGACGATACATCCTCTTACACACACAATTTATCATAATAGATTTTCACCAGCTCACGGTACATTCTTATCGACAATCTCTTCTATGGATGAGCCTCAAACTTTCCGTCAGGCGGTAAAACACGCACACTGGCGAGATGTTATGGCACAGGAGATTAATGCGTTGGAGGCGAACAACACATAGATTCTAACCAGTCTACCACCCGGGAAGCGAGCCATCAACTCTAAATGGGTATACAAGATCAAATACCACCCGGACGGTTCGGTTTAGCGATTCAAAGCACGCCTTGTCGCAAAACGCTACACGCAGATCAAGGGGATAGACTACACAGATACATTTGCACTGGTCGCCATGATGGTCACCGTTCGATGTCTCCTGGCTGTTACGGCAGTTAGAAATTGGTCATTACACCAACTCGACGTGAATAATGTATTCTTGCATGGAGACTTACATGAGGAAGTCTACATGAAAGTGCCACAAGGATTTTCCAAACAAAGGGAGTCCCGTGTTTGCCATTTGCAAAAATCATTATATAGCCTACGACAAGCGTCTCGAAACTGGTACCAAAAATTTACCGAGTCCATCAAATAATACACCCTCTGCAGCGGACCATTCCTTATTCACTTTTGTAGAAGGTACATCGTTTATTGTTGTCTTCATTTATGTCGATGACGTCATTGTCACAGGTTCAGACTCGACACATATTAAGGAGATCAAGGAACACCTAAACACACAGTTCCAGATAAAAGACTTGGGGGCACTAAAATACTACTTGGGGTTAGAAGTAGCATGCTCACCAACGGGCATTGTCCTCACCCAGAGAAAGTACACTCTTAACATCTTAGCAGACTGTGGTCTTATAGGTTGCAACCCTACATCATTTCCCCTGCCACAACAACATCGACTTTCGGTCAACGATGGGGATCCATGCAATGACCCCGGAGAATACCGTAAGCTCGTCGGAATGCTATTGTATCTAACCATCACATGACCTGAGACCAGCTATGTTGTTCACATACTCAATCAGTTCATGCATCAGCCCAAGCAACCTCATCTGGAGGCCGCTCATCATGTGCTCCGTTACCTCAAAAACAATATGGGACAAGAGATAGTACTTCTAGTTGTGAACTCCCTCTCCATGCAGGCATATTGCGACGCCGACTAGGCTGGCTCCCCGGATACTCGCCGGTCCACCACCGGGTTTATCAAATATCTGGGGTCGTCGCCCGTCTCCTAGCGATCAAAGAAGCAAAGTGTGGTCTCATGCTCCTCCGGTGAAGCAGAATATCGCACAATGGCAGCTACCATAAGAGAAATCTACAAGATCTTCAAGTCGCACAACATCAGCAGGTCCCACTCTTCTGCGAGAATCACGCCGCAATCCACATCGCTTCCAACTCGGTCTTTTATGAACGGACCAAACACATAGAAATCGATTCTCATTTCGTCTGTCATGAACTACAAGGCAAAATATTAGAAACCACGCACGGTCCCCAACTGACACTAACTCGCTGACATCTTCACCAAAGGACTCGGGCGACACCTCCACGAACTCCTTGTCAAGTTGGGCATTGCAAACATACATGCTCCAACTTGAGGGGAGTGTTGTTATTACTGGAAATCAGGAGAGAAATCATGCAATTATTTCTTGATTGATCCCGATTGATCCCCTTGACATCACTAATTGATTTGTTCCTATATATACATGTATCTATAATTCTGTCATTAGTACAGAATATTACCTACCCAAAATAAGCTCTTGTAATCCATGTATAGATAGCCTTCTTTTATTCAATAAAATCAACACAAGCATTATAACTTCTTTATATTCTACTTTTCTACAAACTACTCTTAAAAAAATTCAGTTCGGCTAATACGTGAATTTCTTATCACATATTTGTGCAATTCTAACTTACATTTTGAATTAGTTTCACTCCTATTTGACATTAAAATCCCTCGTTTTATCTCATTTTGTGCTTCACAAGTGTTTTGAGATTAGTGTGCATAAATACATGTTTTTAGCCAAAAAATGAGCATTTTCGTGTAGCACAGTAATGATCACCAAATCTGAACCAATTAACAACCCAAAAAAGTCCAAGTTCGAGAAAATGAGGTGCCATCAAGCTGACTAGATTTCCCAAATTAAAAAGGAAATAAGAAGTCGCCAAGGAAGATGAATTAACGCACATAACCGTGCATCTCACGCACTGACCCGTGCGTTTTGCTTGAAGACCAAGTTAACTAGGATTTGGAAAGAAGAGAAGAAGAAAGAAACCAGGATTAGAAAAACCTAAAACACACGGACTCGTGCTATTTACTCTATAAGTAGGGGAGTCGGTTCTTAACATAGGAGAGCCTCTCTAGATCTAATTTCAAAATTTTATACTTTGTGAGAGAGGGTTCAGTTTTGTATGAGTGAGATAGCGTAGGAGCAAGCTTCAAGGTTCTATGCATGCTCGAAGACATGAAGATTTATGAAGTTAAATTTGACAATTGGGTTTTATTTCTCTATCTCTCCTTCATCTTTATGAATTTTTATTTAAATATATGAATACGTCTCTTATTGCTATGAGTAACTAAAACTCCATTGATTTGGGGTGTAGGATTAATTAGCAGTATAGCCCTGCACTAGGGAGTTTTCAATTAATTGATCTTAATGTTTTATCTTCTTTCAAGTTTGATAATTGATATAGCTTATAAAGTTTATTTACCCAATATAATTTTGTAGAATGGAACTAAAATTAATTTGATCTTACGTTTAAATTTTAACCTTGACCGGTAAGGTTAACACAAGTGCAATAACCATAAGCTGAACCCTGAGAATTAGAGTAATTCACGGAACTTAATCTACTCAATTCTTTTATACATAGGCTCTAGTGAGTTAGGCCATCGTAAATGTTTAAAAACCTCTACTGTCCGACCAAGAATTTTTGGTAGACTAGAGAATTCTCGTTGCCTCCCTAGTTAAGCACATAAATCAACTAATCTTAAGAAATAAACTTAAGTCCGTTCCACCAAAATTGACTAAGTCCCCTAAGGTCCTTATCAAGGACTATTGGGGAGAGTAGCGAATTTCTAGTACCACCTCTCTATGCATGATTTTCTATTACTACATCCCGAAATTACTATGTGATTACTATACTCCGAATCATACCTCTCTCTACATTATATTGTTATTTCAATTACCTATTTTACTTTTAGGACTTACCTGTTAATTGATCGACTTAGATTAATAATAAAACCGAATTTGAGTATTTATATCATCTAACTCCTTTGGTACGCTATTCAGATAACTAATCTTTTCATACCCATTATTACTTACAATTGGTATACTGCAAATGGTGGTAAAAAGACACACTTAAAATTACAAATTTCTCACCTAGCCCATCTCCGTTAACTCCTGTTAAAATCTGTTAAAAATTGATGTTGAAATATTAAAATGCCTCTAAATGTATTTTAAAATGTGCCATTTTGGCCTCTCTCTATCTCTCTCTCTCTCTCTCCATCACATGCACCAATGCCGGTCACCAGACATTCCTGTGCTGTCGCTGCCTCCGGCGACCAACCGGAGGTCCGCTACTTTACGACATGAATTATGCTCTATCCGGTTTCAACTTGCTTGATGGTGATTAATTATATGTTAAAGATAAGGCTCTAGAGTTGGGGTCGTTGGATGATTACCAAAAAGTAAAGATGAATCCTTAGTCGATGAAAATAAAATGATAAATCCTCATTATGTTTCAGAATAGGTGGAATACTTTATGACACCAAGAAAAAAAGATTGAGAGTTCACGATGCTAGTGCCACTAATGAAGCTTTCTAAAATATAACATTGAAAACATAATTGAAGTATAGAGGCAAAATAATCATATTTAGACAAAGTGTTACAGACCATGAACATCAACAGGCCAATAGGAAGCCTTTGCTGCAGCATCCAACCGTTGCAAAATTACTTGATCAACCTTCAAGATTGTTATTTAAAATCTTGTTAGAAACCCATATATGGAATAATTATACACTTATTCACCGGTTGACGTTTCCAAGGCTGAAGACGCCTAGAGATTCGGTGATGAGACCGTCAATCACTTCGGCATATGTAACTATTTTACTAATTGATGAGATCAGAATTTCATTTACCTATGGAGTCAAATATCTTCACTTTTAACCTTATTTTGTCCATAATTTATAGTTCTTAGTGTATAATAAGCTACTTTAGCTCACCAGTACTTCGAGACAACTTTAGGTGAAAACAGGTTGGAAAAGAGTTGAAATGGAGATAAAACGCAAAAATCATAAAGGAGAGGTACCCGTCGGGTGAACCTGCTGGACTTAACCCGACAGGTTTTCCCCGGTTAAGTTACTTCTCCAATCTTCATGCCTTCGGCCTACCGGGTGGCGTCCGGCAGGTTCTTCTAAACCCGGCAAGCCAAAGCTTCATAGGATCGAAGGGAAGAGGTTTCCTAGGTGACCTGCTAGACTCCACCCGAAAAGTTCACCCAACAACCTGGTAATATAAGTTCCTGATTTCATGCGATTCCCCACTTTCAAATCAGATTTTGGCTCCTGTTTAAATACCAAATGATAGGCTTCAAAAGGAAACTTTTAGGAGACTCCACACACATATTTTCTCATAATAGAGAGAGGGAGAAACTATCATTTTGAATTGGAAAAGACCAAATGGACTGATTTTGAGCCTGTGGAGTGGAGATCGTAGAATTCGAGACTTGGGTAGCTTTTAATTTATATTTTCAATTTTAGTTTGTGGACTTTGATAATTGTAAGGATTGTGGAATTAATTGAGAATGAAGAGTTCATGTTTCTATGATCTTGGATTTATGCATGATTGTGATTTTTTTATTAGCAATGCATGATTATGATGATTTGTGTTTTGAGAATGATGAATATGATAAACAAATGCATAAGTAGATAATATCTAGGTCGAGATAAAAGATGAACGGGGATTGTAAATTGATAAACTAAAATGATTTATTAATAATTAACGGGTCAGGGAATAGATTAAGGCTCTAAACGTGATCGTAATGCTAATTCTCCCAGTAGGCTTGAACTTAGATCAAATCTTGGAAGCGAGACGATAACAATCGACCTACGTTTACCATAGCGTTTTAGAGACTAGACTTACATTAGATAGAGCCAATGGATATGATTTACATCTATAGGGTACCAATTTGAAAGATGAAGATTCCTACTCAGCCTTTAAGAAGTTATTAATTCAAACGATTTTAGTTAATGGTCTTACTAGAATTAATTCGGTTCTGCTCAACCTTCATTACCAGTATGGCACTGAGGATGTTAGGGTACATTTGGAACGTCCAAACACTTAATTCATCTTAAATAACTTCCCCGGAATTAATAATCAAACTTGATGATTTATTAATTAACGCAATCCCCGGATTCCCGATCCTCCGACCGCCTTTAGTATTTGGTTATTCTACGTTTATTCTTCCTGTTCTTGGCTTGCATAATATTGATTTGTGACGATTTCGGTATATTGCATGCTTGTTTGGTTATACACCACCACCACCTTTTTAAATCGACTAGGTCTGAACAGTGGTCCTATGCTTCTAGTGTTCGAACCAACTAGACAATACTTCCTATGGGATCGATAAACTTCGGGAAGAAACACTCCCAATATTGCTTGACGACCGGTGCACTTGCCGTGTGTCCAGGAATTGGGCGAGTTCTTTAGAGCAAAGTTGAAACTTCCGAGTAACGTAGATTTCTCATCCAAACTCTGTTTCGGGCCCATGATATATCAAAAAGAACAAAATTCGAAAATCTACAACTTTTAAGAAGGAAGTTTTGGCAAATTCCAACATTTGAGTCATGTCACGGCCATGAAATCAAGTCATTACATGACCATGTGACAACGTTTCTTCGCTCATAGACAAGACTAGTCGGCAAACCCATGTCACGACATGACATGCCCCGTGACATGGGTCGACCAGATCTATAAAAATCGCAGAAATCACAACTTTTTGGAAAATCTATCAATTATGCTTCTTGGACAGAGAGCTGCGACCAGAGACGTTGAAGAGAGGGTCGAAGCTTCGAGATGAGATCGAGCACTAGTTGGAGATATATCGTGAGCATTAGGATCGAAGGCATCGAAGAACAAGTCAGGAATCAAAGAGAAATCGCTCAAACTGACAAAATTCGACTCCACTAGATTAGGGTCTCATCGTTTTTTCATTTCTCTCTTAATTTCTGAACTTTTATTGAATTCAATTTGATTTTTTTCACCATGATTGTTGGCTAGACCCGATAATCATGGGTGCTACGGTTTCGATACATGGATTTTCACATTAATTAAAGTTTGGATTTTTATGCATGTGTGCTTGCGACTATGATTTTATATAATTGTATGTTGGTGACGAGTGATTTATAATCAATATGTTGTTGTGATGCCGAGCCCGAGCGGGCCGGTGGGCAATCTGACGAGTAGAATTACAGTGGGTTCTATTTGGACCCTTATCTCATAATTAATGTTTAATTGTAGAGTCGGGGTTGACGGGAGGAAATTTCGGCAAGCAGAATCTCACTCACTCCCGAACACACGGCAAGTGCACCGGTCGTCAAGTGATAAAGGGTGTTCTATAAAGCCCTGAATATCCATCCCACGAGAA
>JAYMTQ010003147.1:0-10589 GCA_036897385.1 Geranium incanum
TCGAGGTTGATCATTCAATTTGAGATGTTTTCAAGCACATTTTTCTCTTCCTACAAAGAACTGTGTAGCTCCAGCTCATTGGGCATGACTTTTGAATTACATATTGAAAATGTAATGTTGGAATGTAGAAAGGGGAATCGGGAATGAGATTAACAACAAAAGTAGATGATATTGAATTAATTTCAGTCGGCAACATGAAGCGGGCAATATAGTTTTTTTCCATCTCTATTTATGCTATCCACAGGGTGCAGCATTATTATAACACATGTTCTTCAATAGAATCTCACTGTTGTTGTTAGTGCGATAATACGAAAGGTTGTTTATTTCCACGTGGTGTCTGGAGTATTTGCACCATTTGCCAGCAAGCAACCAAGATTAAACCAATGTGGGCGAGACTGCTTATCAAAATATTTTAGGCACAGCTGTGTTTAGGGGTAGCGTATATGATGTTAATAGGATTTATTAATAAACCTTACTACACCCATATGGTTATTTCATCACTTCATTTATAGCATAGCATATTCTTATAACTCACATGTACAATCTTAACATTCATTTCCACAATGACTTATGCAGGTCATAGATGAGTGGACAGCTCAGGTCAGATCAAGAACAGGTTAGAATTCTAATTTCGAATATTTTTTCCTTACAGAAGTTCTTAATAATGAAGGTTGGTATAGAACTTGTGACTATCATCATCCCTGTAGGAAGAGATGCATAAAGCACTTAAGCATCAAATTCATATAGAAAATAATAAAACTGCCACTATAAGTTGTCTAGTCCCCTAATCCCACGTCTAGATCTTGCTAAAGTGTAAAGAACGAATAGTAAAACTAAAAATGTAAAATAAGTAGTTTGGAAGTCACTTTTCTTTTTGTAGGGTAATTGGCGAAGTCATGAAAACTGAATAATATGTGAGAAGAGTTCATAAGTAGGCCAAACTATATTTTCCATCTCGGCTATACTATAGAATTTTAGGATACTCTTAATATATAAATCCACACGGGAGCCAGAGTCTATGACAATAAACCTATGCTACCACAGGGGATATATTCAGTTTTTTTTCAAGGGACAACATCTAGTGAGATAAGAGAGAAAAAAGGGTGAAGTGGCAAATATGAGTTGAACTTGTACCTCCACTGCCATGGATTTTTATCATATAAATGAAGTCGAGACAAATTTGGTATTGATTTTGGGCAAATTTGTTGAATGGACGCAGGGGGTGAGATGGAGGATTCTGAGCCTGAGGATATCAACAAGTTACTCTTCTCAGCCATCGTCCAAAGCAACTAGATTAAATGTTGCTGCCAAGATAATATTGAAACCCCCGAATGTTCAAGATTGAGGCATCAATCAGTTGAATATTGTAAGCTTGCTAAAAATCTATCAATGTGCTCTGTTGAATTCTGTGTACAAAGCCTGTTCGTTTATTTGAGCATACAGTGGTGGTAACTTGATGCAAATATTTGATCAATCAAGTGCCCAGCTACAGAAATTGATATTTGAAAGATTAGGAGAATTATTAGTTGATTCTTTTACAAGGACGGGACAACAAGACTAACGAATGAGCAATGATATAAGAGAATCGGTAATATCATGCCATAAAAAGTTTGAAAATATAAAGTACCATATTTATCTAACACAACATGTAAATGGATTATGTTTCTTTAAACAATCTAATTTTGTTAGAGATCAAGATCTTTGAGCAAGACTGTTGAGTCTGGACGGTGTTTATAGGCGCACGCACAAACGCATATGTAATAAAACCGGTAAAATTGAGTCGAATTCACATGCCAAATGGGTTAAATCAATTCAACAAGTGTAAAATACTTACTAATGTATATAGGTGTATATGTATTATTGGTTAGTGTAAAATTTATAAATGGAATTGGGCAGAAAATTTAAGTGGACAATAAATGATATCAAGGGATAATTACACATTAGCATATTCCCAATTATATACATTTTCACGTTATCTTAAAATTAATATTTTACTCACCAAATAAATTACTATTCTTTTCTCATGGAGCTGGATGGAGATAAAAATATGCAGATTTTTTTTTTATTAGGCTGAGATATAGTAATATTTTAACACTATCAAGCTATGTGAAAAAAAAATGAAAGTTTGGTGAGTGGAAAATAAAATTTAAAGCTGGGGATAGGGATGTGAAAAAAAACTATAACTGAAAATGATGATATGTAATTAACCCTCAGATTAACCAAAAAGAAAATAACCACGGGTGATATGTCACTTTAATTCTACAAATCAAATAACACGACTCAACTTATCATGCAATCAGAGAATATCTTATGTCTGCAAATATTACCAACCCCACCTCTCGGTATTATAGTCAGTCTAGACTCAGAATATCTACTCTATCTCTCAGGTTAGAATACACTTCGAGTTTGCAAGTAGCACGACAATTACGGGATGTAGGTTTCGAAGGGTTAAACGTCTTGAATTGCGATGCGTTAGTCACCCACCGGTCCTCTCGAACTCGGTATCACAACTCACACAACCACCTAACACTTGCCAACATTAAGCAATTGAAATATAAACAATTCAAATCTCACATGCATTCAACGTCAAATTGAAATACATTTATTCATAAATCCAAAATATTCAACGTAGCACCCATAATTATGGGGATTAGCTCATAATCATGGCGCAAAATCCAAGAATACAATAGGAATACATGAAATTAAAGAGAAAGTGTAAGAACAATGGAACCCTAGATCTCGTGGGGTTGAAGGCCATGAACTCAACCGATTCTCTCATAATCTCGTGTCTCTGTGTGATACTTTTGATCCTCGCAACCCTAATTACTCTCAACGGTCTTGAATTGTCTCTCAACGCTTTCAAAAACACATTTGAAGTTTCAAGTTGTCGCGTCATGTATGCTCTAGGAACCAGTCCAATCGAAAAATAGGTCAAAATCTAAGTTTTAAAATGTCTGACCACGATATGTCACGGGCCTTCACGACCGTGATATCCAGCATGTGACATACTTCTTCTCTCGAGTTATTTCAGCCGATTTTGGGTCGATGTCACGACTTTGGGTGATTTTTGTCACAGAGCTGACATGCCAAAACCTTGGAATATTTTTTTTAGACTACAATATCACCATATCTACCCAATAACTCATTCTCACCCATGAATATTGTTGGACATCAAACCCAAGTAACAGGTTAAAAACCTCAAAACATGATTGTCAAGATTATATTTTTAATATGTACATAGAATTATTTATAATTATGTTTAAACCAAACATACTTAATTAGATATTATCATGCATTAGCTCTGCACAGAAGATGGTGCATTCTAATGTGCCGAAGGACAGAGTATACAAATATACGGTCTAATCATGTATAAAACACAGCAAGACACAGCGCGAGAGGTTTCGTGGTGTAGTTGGTTATCACGTCAGTCTAACACACTGAAGGTCTCCGGTTCGAACCCGGGCGAAGCCAAACTATATTTTGTCATCTGATTTGCCATCTTTTGATGCTGTTATATTGGATATTGGGCCCCTTTTGTAAGATTCTTCCTCCACAAAGGATTAGGAGTTAGTTAAGCGCAGCTCCTGCTATTCTCTCAACTTAGCTGTAATTGAAAAAATAAAACCTAAATAATTTTATAATGTCTGTATATGCATCTTCCTTTAAATGCGGAGCTTGAGCTCAAAACCTCCTCTTGTTTCTTAATGTTTCAGAAAATTTGGACCCACATTTATGTACCTTCACAATCACTCCTCTCTATTGAATTCTATGAATTTGATGGCAAACCTGTAAAATATTCATTTCCATGTGCCTATCACGCCAGCCAATAAATCTCCTCCATTGATTTATACCGTAGTTTCAATTTTGCAGCTAGTTGTTTGAATTTGAAGCAATAATTAAACAGCATAAATGATTGTGGTTGTCATAATGACAAGTTAAATATAAAAATAAATGTTTCAGTCTTCTTGGGCCGTTTTAGGGCCCATCTCTGCGAAATGAGTTAAAAAATTACTGAAGGTCCATCTCTAAGAGTCCTTTATCAACTGACCCATCACAACAAATGAAAAGCCCACTGAAGTCCATCGCCCACAGCGGACGATAAAATAAAAAATGCGGTGAAGGTGGATCGAACACCTGACCTTCAGATCTTCAGTCTGACGCTCTCCCAACTGAGCTATCCCCGCATCTTGTAATAGTGATTTATTAATTTTATATTATCTCATTATTCACTCTCCCACAGATACTTGATGTATAAGCTGTATATTTTGGGCTGATACAACATAACCATCACATTCGAAGCAACACTCAATATCCATAAACGTACTTAATTCAACCAAATAAATATATCTATTTAATAATTATGTCAAATAATGCATATATCTATTGACTATTAATCCATTTTTTTCCGTCATTTCATTCTTATCTCCACATGCTAATGAATTTAGTGTGTTTGTTATCTGTGACATGTTTATTCAAACGTGTTAGCCGAGATTCATGTTGTATTGAACAAGCCAAACATACATTATACTAGGTTATCGACTTAATCAGCATGCATTTAACCCTTTTGAGAGCCCATTATCAACTGAATACATGACAATAAATAACAACTCTAAAAATGATAACTCTAAGTTTTATAAGTTAACATTAATTTATGCAATGCACAATCCCTGTGTCGACTACATGAGTTTATGTGAATTGCGTTCTTCTACTAAATGCAGGTGAAAGAATGAAAGAATATGTACGATAAAACAATTTGATTAGATAAAAATACACGTGAATAAAATTCCACGAGGTAAGAAAAAAAAAATCAAACACATGAAAGAAGAGTTTTGCTGAAATTATATATTGATTTAGACATTCTCGACTCGGTTGGGCAATCCATGTTATTGTGATGACATGATTGAAAATTTACAGTTAATTGGGGGCTAACATGACATTCAGGGAATAAGTTCCTCTTCGCTGGTAGACAAGTGAGTTGTAATCTATTGAAGACGGTAAGTATACTAATAAAGTAATATAGGGTTTCCTTTCGAAAATGCGAATATCGATGCGAGAGAGAATATGTTTATAGCAAACAAAATGCTTAGCTTGTGCATTAATCTAAACTGACTTGTAAGTTAATGATAATTAAGACATAACGATATGGGTCCTTAGACAAATATAATAAGAATATATGACTTCACTTTGAGAATCTTAAGACGTGACCAAGCACAACCCGCTAATATGTATGCACAATTAAATTCTCTTCGTAGAAGCTTCGAAGTTTTGGCTATGAAAACTGCTGAATCAATCACTGACTATTTTGATCGGGTGATGGTGATTACAAATAGTAAGCAGAATTGCGGTGAAGAAATGGCTGATGTCGAAATTGTTGAGAAAATATTGAGGACTCTTACTCAAAGATGGAACTACACAGTGAGTTCCATAGAAGAATCAAAGGACATCGATTATGCTTTTTAGAGTTCCTTGCTTGTACAAGAACAAAAATTCAAGAAAGAATAAAATCAAGTCACATATTCCATCAATCTACTGAGTTATCATTCTATTTATCTCATACTTGACAAAGAAATTGTACAATCTTAACACTTGAAGATTCATTGCATGATCCCGACAGAATGCTCGTGTAACCTTAACTTAGTGTAAACCCCATTCTGAATCTGCTCCTAAGCAGTCAGATTCAAACAGTAGATTTTACATGTAATTTTTCTTGCCTTGATCAACCAGCTATGTTTATGGTTCAGAGACGGTACTAGACCTCTCTTCTTCCTCTAGAATGGTGTTGATCATGGTGGCAACTTGCTTTATGGTTGGCCTTGCCCCTGCAACTTTGTTGACACATTTGAGAGCCACCTGCAACACATTGACCATCCTCTCTTCACTGGCACCTTCCACGATCAGCGACTTGTCGAACACTTCAGCTGTCCACTCCTTGCTCACCACCGAGTGTACCCAATTTGCCAATTCTCTTCCATTTTTCTCTACCACCTTCCCCGTCAGCATCTCCAGCAGAATCACTCCTACCCTGTATATGTCCTCTCTGAACAAACTTTTGGCGTCGGTTTCTTCCTCCTCGTCTCCTGGCATCAATCCGTATTCGCTTATGCACGGATCCATGCTCTTGTTGTATAGTATGTTGGTGGATTTCAGGTTTCCATGAGCCACCCCGTGTTGCTGCAGCTCCTGATGTGCAAAGGCCAGTGCTCCTGTGACTCTTGCCATGGCACAAAGCCTGCTGCCCCACTCAAATGCTCGTCCTGAACCTATCAACACAAACCATCGTTAACGACTTCATAACTTAATGGCCTTGTCAAAAGACCGATTCACAACAATGATGTGATCCCGACCTTTTTCAGTATGAAACTCTAAAACCCTTATGTAGCATAATTAAGAGAATATATGTTACGTGAGACTCTTCACATGAAACATCAAACATGTGCCTTTTGATGTAAAAGCGCAAATACATATTAAAAAATTGCGGACATGTAATTTCAAATCTCCAACTACAAGTTTGCAGTTTTAGATGATACCATAATAGTTTGGTAGCATGGATTTACGTCGCACGGGCCAAAGGTCCGTCTATCTATATGATGCCATGTGTAAAGTCCTTTAAATTATGCCTATACAAGATGTTAGAATCTCACACTATAAATACATGTATCGTATTACTATTGAGTAAACATTTTGAAACATCTATCGATCATTTTAAACTTGAAGGTCGGTCAGTGTCAATAACATTAGAGTAGACGAGAAATAGACCAAACTGTTAGGTGGGTGTAAAGATTTACCGTGGAGGAGGGTGTAGAGGCTTCCATTGGGTTGATACTCATAGACCAAAAGCTTCTCATATTGGGAGCAGTAAAAGGCAATGGGAGGCAGCAGATTGGGGTGCCTCACTCTGTCTATTCTCTGCATCCTCTCCTTGAACTCATCGCTCGAAATAGCCCAATCCTTGATCCTCTTGACAACTAGTCTCATCCCATTCTCAAACCCTATCTTGTACAGTGTACCATGCTTTCCCCTCCCCAGCAACTCCGCCGGTGCCCTCAGCAGATCATCCAACCTCAACCCATTAACCGAAGGACTCGCCAGCATCACCATTGACGAAGAAACCATACTCTGCTCGATCGACGCTCCTGTAAATTCTGTCTTGCTCACTTCCTCTGTTTTGAACTCCCCTGTTATTGAACTTGCCCTGTATTTTATATCTGCTTCTTGAACCTTGCTGACAACGATCTCTTCTTTCTTCTTGCGTTTGCAGATGCTGAAGATGACGAACACGAGCAAAACCAGACCGAGTACTGCATATCCCAGGTACATGAGAATCTGATCTCTTGATTTCTTTCCCGGGCATTTCGTTGACAATGGGTCTCCGAGGAGCTCGGGATTGCCCGAGAAGCAGCTTGCATCGAACAGGCCGTGCACGTCCGGGATGCAACCGCTGAGATTGTTGTGGGAGAGATTGAAGTGGACGAGATTGGAGAAGTCGAATTCGGGTATGTCACCTGTCAGCTGATTGAACTGAGCTAGGAACACATTGAGGCCTGTGATGCGAGCCAAATCGGGTAACTTGCCGGAGAAGTTATTGTTTGAAATATCAAAACTTTTCAGATTACCCAACATGGAGAGTGAATCAGGCAGGCCACCGGACAGCCGGTTCCCGCTCAGGTGGAAGCTCCTCAGGGACTTGCAGTTCACAATCTCATCTTGGATCACCCCTGAGATGTTGTTGCGATCGAGCTCGAGGGTGGTGAGAGACTTGGCTAGAGCTTGTTGTGCGCAGAGAGGGACGATATCAAGAGTCCCGTTGAGATTGAGGCCAGAAAGAGTTAAGGATGTGACAGAAGTGTTATGATGATCGCAGGTGAGAAGCTTCCAGGTATCAGTACAAGGATCCGAGGTTGAGTTCCAACCCAAATCGAAAAATAAAGCAGTTTTGTTGTTAGAGTTGGAAAGGGAAGTGAGAAAGGTTATCAGTGTGTTTCGAACATCTGCGTCGACAGAGTTTGCGGTATGGAGAAAGAGGGAGAGTGAAATGAAGAGTGGGCAGAGAGAAACACGATTCATTTGATCTTTCAGATGATTTGAGCAAATATGACTATGATTTGTTTGTAATGAATATGTATGTGAGGAAATGGAGAATATCCCAATGATAAAAGATTGAATGGAGAGCGAATTTTCCAAAGGAATTGTTTTGGCAGTTTGTTGAGCAATAGAGTAAGAGAAATGACATGCCGGCTGCTGCAAAACAATATAAAACACTTGACTGGTTCCAACAAGAAACTGCAGTGAACTGTTCAATTTCAGATTAAAAAAAAGCACCACCCTCAAGGCCTTGTCTTATATTTTGATTATGTAGCTTAGAGATGGTGTTATTGTTAGGGAGACCAAATAATCAAATATAAGACACTCATTTCATTGCCGGCATTGCCTCATCAATTTAGACATCTGTTGAGACTGAGATAGCTGATGGAATGTGAAGCCTGCACTCCAATTGTTACTTTGTTTGTTGTGCCAAATAATCTATGATCTTTTAGTTTGATGGTATATTCAAAGGGTGATTGCTCATCATTACCCGAATGAGTTGTTTTGTTGCACCGTTATACAAAACTATCATAAATGAACGGAAATTTACCCTCTTTCGTCACACTCACATCATGTGTAAGTCATGTGACGAAAGAAGTTAAATATCCATTCATTTTTGTTAGTTTTGCATAACGGTTCAACAAAACAAATCCTCCTTGATCTCATCGTCAATTTCACCTATTCCTTTTGTGCAAGGCAATTATTTCAATTTCTATTAATCGCTCGAGGTCTGATCACTACCAAAGTTCATGTTAATCATGTTCGTAGGTAGCAACATTTTGATTTAATTTTAAGTTAAGAATAGCGTCCAGTCATGCATGCAGAGCTTGACCAAGTTATTCATACGAAGTAACATTTTCTCTCCCTTCATTTTGGCGTAAGACAAACTATTTTCTTAAACGTACAAGCACATTACAATGTTTTTTTTCGATCAGCGACTAGAAAATGTATTCATATGAAAGGAGGCGAGGTCGCAAAAGGGAGCAACGAGCTCAAGATACAAAGCATGCATTTAGAACAAGAAAAGAAACAATCAAGATAATGCATAACAAGGGTAGAGTAGGGTAGATGATACAAGCACAGTAGAAAATGAAATCATTAATAACATTACAAGAGAATTTTTTTTTTACAAGAAACAATTACCCACTGAGCATTTATATATAAATCCAGATATGAATATTCCCATGGTAAAGCTGATAGTCAGGGACATTTGTTTGGCAGAGGATCACCACATAACCCAGAATTCCCCAAGAAACTGCTTGCATTGAACTGGCCATGGACATCTGGAATCTGGCCAGTAAACCGGTTGAAGGAGACATTGAACTGATTGAGATTGAAAAAATCGAACTCGGGTATTGCCCCACTGAGCTGGTTGTAGTGAACAAGGAACGCAATGAAACCTGAGACGCGGGCTAGAGCAGTGGGCAGCTCACCGGAGAATCTATTGCTCGAAATATCAAGCCTCTTGAGCATGGGAAGTGAGTAAGGTATGGTTCCATAAAATTGGTTACCAGATAGGTTCAAGTAGGAGAGTTGCGTGCAATTTGCAATCTCTGCAGGTACCATTCCAGTAATGTTATTACCAGCAAGACTAAGCACAGTGAGAGATTCTAGTTTGCAAAGAGAAGCGGCGTCAAGAGTTCCCGAGAAGTTCAATCTTTCGAGACTAATCTGTCTTACGGTGGCGCTGCTATCACATGTAACCCCTTGCCACCAGCAAGGGTCTGTTGTAGAGTTCCAACCCAATGCAGGATCAGGTTGGTTGTTACTGTTGCTGAGTTTTGCAAGAAAACTTATTAGTAGTGACTTTACCTCTTCATCGGCGGTGCTTTTGACGCCCTTAAAGAGGCAGAACGAGAAAATGATTACCCAAATAGGAACAGGAATGCGAATCATTTCTGAGGATTTAAGCTTTTGTTGCACATAAACTTGTATATTTAAGGTCCTTGAATTAGGACAAACTAAGCGGATTCTACAATGACAAATTAAATGGTCCACTTCTGCTATACTTTGGCTGTATATATATGGCACCTAGCCTATGATATAGTGCAATTGTATATTTTAAGTAGAATACTAATAGAGTTCATGTGAGATTTGTTGAAGAGCCTAAAAGAAGTATGTGGCAGAGCTATGTTAAAAGTCTTGTTGTAACAAGTTCAAGAACAAAAACAAGCATGATCAACACATTAAGGGAATGATAACCTAATAAGTCTGCAACAATCATCATCATTCATATTGTTTCAAGACACGCTGCAACATCCTGTCGAACATCCCCAAGGAAGACAAGAGTTCTGAAGAAAAATGAATATTGACACTTTCTCACTCTAGGCAAGCTACAAATCTCCTGAACCAGTCAAATATAGAAGCTGAGTTGTAGCAAGTTGTTTAGTTCTATCATGTCTAACTTGGGTTGAGTTTAAATTGAGATTTCAAAATGAGTTTTGGTTGGAGGCAGTGGCAGATCCAGAAAATTTTGTAAGGGAGACAAATTTTTATATTAAAATTTT
>JAYMTQ010003148.1:0-10587 GCA_036897385.1 Geranium incanum
ATGAGACAGCTCGACTCGATTCGTTTCATTTCATTATAAATATTTAATTATTTTTTTAAATTGATTAGTAAAATATATAATTATTTAAATATTAAACAAGTCAGCTCACAAGTCTATCAAGCTGTTAGGAATAAACGAGTCTAATCTTTGAGCTCAAATTCATATCAAACTCAATTATAACGAGCTTAAACAGAATATTTGACGAGCCACACTCAAGCATCTAGTTAAAAGCTCGTCTCGTTTACAAAATACTACGATGCGATTGGTGAGCAATGATATGATATGGGCCAATCAATGATATGATATGGACAAGAATGTCACTGGTACAGGATTTAGAAAAAGGCAGCTTGGCTTGTAGCTTTTTCGGGACTTTTATCGACACAACAATATAAATAAGTTAGGAACCATTTATGTGAACAAGAAAAAACCTTTTTTTTCCTTTCTTTCCTTTCACTAATCTGAAAACCCCATGTATCATATACGTAAAATGAAAATGGAACTGAGATCAATTAACTACATGCTTATCATAACTAATGATTTTGTATAGAATCAGTGTGGTGTGGGGTTAACGGTTAACTGTCATCAAGTATCCGGAAGCTGGGGGGCTATAGCAGATGACAACTCTACATGAGAAACACGCACAGCACCGATCAACCTCTCCGCCAATTCATCTGTTGTATTCGCCTGGAACGTGAAATTTAATAAAACCATAACTTGTCAACAGATCATCAATTTCATTCACTACCGACTTGCACAAAAACAAAGAAAATTAGTGAAGTCCCAATAAACTACAAGTCCCAAAATAAGTGCATCAAAATTTACACACTTCCTATCCTAGGTAGGATAGAGAAAGTGAAAACCAACATCTATGGGTGTGTGAGATTCAACTAGACTAGCTTATGTCTAAATACACAATAAGTGAAGTCATGAACATGGTTGGAATTCTTTGAAAATCCCTTTGGTTGTATATAGTATGTCTTGACTTCACTAAGTAACTTCCATGGTTCACACACTAATAATATTATGTTATTATAAAGCACACATACCTGTACAAGGAAAGCCATTTCAACAACTAATGTCGTCATTACGCCAATTACAAGTCCCAAAACTCCATTAGCTACCGTAGAAGAACCAATGTCAACATCGACCTAAAAACATTATACCATGTTAGACCACGTTGATGTTCATATACACACCCCAATTGATAAACAGTTAGAAAATGCTTTTACTTCTAAATAATTGGGAGCACGGATATAGTTGCAGTCAACTGCCTTCCCCAATAAACATGGGGTGCTTCCAACACTTTGGCGCACAATCCATGAGCCCTGTACTCAAGAAATAAATAGACTGCATGATATAATAAACTATGATAGTAGTAGAGCTAAAAGGACTGCCAATCATACTCCCTCTGTCCCAAAATGAGCGTCTCATTTGACTATTAATAACCAAAAGGATTCTACTTTTAGTATTTGACTTTTCATCCATATGTTCTCATGTCCTAGTTACTCGACTTATTATAACTAATTCATGATAAGATATTATAGGTAATGTTTGGCTAATTAACTAACTAAGAAGAATATAGGACACTTAGTTCGAATCATTACTCTGAACCTGCTTTGCTGGAAAAATAATTACAAGTGAAAAGGAATCATCAGTAGTGGGTTAATTCCCACCTGCATGGTTCCATGTCCATACAGTCTGCTCATGTACGTTCATTGTAAACCTATAGTCTACAGACATGTCTGTTTCAAAGTCTTGATGATGGTTCAAAAATTGCTTCGATAGTCCTAACATCCTAAATTGAGCATTCTAAACATGTACTTACTGGGACATACCTTTGGAACTGATGGAATAAGCTTTAGCCTGCTATTTCGGAATTCATCATCACCATCAACAAACCGCTGCAAGAGGGATCCAGGTAACAGTTCTTTTGTAACAAAATAGAATACCATACTGTAGTGTGTTGATCCAGCTGGTACCTGGAAGAGCAAAAAAGTTACTTCGCTTCACACTAATTGGTTAACCGTGCTCAAAATTCAAAATCATGTGAATGGAAGCAACTTACTTGCAGATTGAATATCACAGAGAAAAGATTTTTTTCCAAAGCAACCTACACAATCATTTACCAGTTACCACCAATGTTTATAAATATGTTACAACCAATAAAGGAGCTGTACTAAGCCATTACATTAATAGATTTAAATTTTATTATCTGAAAACACCATATCAAATTGCCAGGGCTGCCTGAAAACTGATCAAATTAACTGGAACTACTTACTAACACAGCTTGTTAACTATTGCGCTAAGCGATCAAGTTTTTTTCTATCGGCAAGCCCAATTGGGCAGAAAGCAGTAAATACTAAGCCTTTGAGATTGATAACTAGCAAAAGCCTCAAAACAAGCCTGTCTCCCTGAATATCAAGTTTGGGAGTCTATATTTGAAACACAGATATCCCATAACATGTTCATGCAATCCATTGCATCATCCAAAAGAAAAGTACCAATTAAGAGATGAAAAAGACAAATAACTTATTTTAAGGTGAAGACAAAGAACAGTATGTTAGAATAGTTAAGTAATATAAGGGTTCCAGTATTAGGATTTGCTTTGCTACCTATTAGTATTATGTTTCCTTATTTAGTTTGTTTTCTATTGTTCTTGTCAATCAGGGTTTCCTAGGGTTTCCAATTATTCTCTATAAATATAGAGTATCTTGTATTCCTAAACACATCATTTCAATAATATTTATCTCTTTCTAATATTGTATCAGAGCTTTAACGATCCTCGGTTAAATCTTTCGTATTCTTGAGTTTTACCCACTCGTTAGCTTATGGTTCTAACGAGTGAGTAGGGTGTTGAATCTTTATTTTATTTTATTTTGCTTCCGCTTATAGACATTTTTATCGCACCTCCTATTGGACCATCCCTTTATGTAGTGAATACACATATACTAATAGGAAACTAACTACTAATGTGAACTAGGAAGCGCTAAATACTAATAATAGAAACCTTAGGAAACCATGATTGACAGTTCCCTATACAAGGAACCTCCTATCGTTATTCTCATCAGTAACATTATACATTTTATATATTTATACAAAGGTTAAGACAGAATGTAAGATGTCAAAATGCAAAGTTATTTTTTCATTACTTGTGCTGCGCATCCTTGCTTCCTAGCAACATGGTCTATTCTTTTTGTATCCTTCAACCAATCAACAGCAACAAGATCCATTAGATGTTTCCCTGCAGGAATCTTCAAACACAATGGAAATAATGCAATAAGAGCATGCCACAAAGGTAATAACATTTCAGTTTACAAGAGTGAAGTAGCATATTCTAACAAAATAAGCAAAATAACAGAAAACCTTTGATTTGTCAAAACAAAAACGTTTACTCCGAACTCTGAAGTTATTCCCATTAGCGATTCTCCAACAATTTCGAGCGGTTTCACGGTCATCGTGTCGTAGATTACCCGTAAAACATGACAAATCAATTTCATCGCCCAGTTCCTCTTCAACTGCTTCAAATCATGAAATCAATTATGATTAGGAACTCCACTCATATTTAAAGATCTTAAGCAGAACAAAAAAATTATATACGGGTCATTTTCATCCACCTGTATGTTTGACATTGTTCTCATGTTTAGTTTGATAGGCCTGACAAACACCCAAATAAAATCATGCTCAGTAACATTGCACACCAATAATATAGGGGTATAAACGTGAATGTAGAAACCTCTTGTTCTGCCTCAGCTATTTGAAATTCTTCATCTTCATCAGAAAACTCATCTAGCATCACGGAGTGTCTGCCTGCATTATTTAGTTGATCAATTGTAGTCTGGAGAGAAGATTCTTGCAGCTTTTTACTCTTCTTTGCAACAGAAGCTGAAGTCATATTGACCATAACTGGGATTCTTGGAGGAGCACCCCTTTCTTCTGTTTGAGCAAACCATTCACGCAGTCCTGCCATATGAATGCAGCAATAATGATAAGTTTAAAACTGAGAAATGAGATATCCAAGGTTACAAAAACTTCCAGTGTGAAGGAAACACCAGCTAGAATTAAAGTCATAAGTAAAGTATGTCAAAAGTCGGTAAACCCCTTATTTTCCAGCTGTTTGCTTCATTACAATCAAGGCATCCGAACCAAATTGACAAACTTAGAAGCAAGAAGAATAATAAAATTACAAAGATTGTGGAATACGGAAGATTGCATACTATATAGGACGCCAATTTTGCATAATTTTCCCTCATATTATATCTTGCACAAGCAGACCCTCAACTTAACCATAAGATGCTAGAAACAAAAGTAGTTGATTACAATGCTTTTCTTGAGAGCCAGTTTCCTCACATATATGAAAGCTGATTCTGGAACTGCTCACAAGTCATAAATAAGAAAAACAGGGACCACAAAATCTATGCAGCGTAAACTATTAGACGTTTAATAGTCTAAAAGGTAACGTGAATCCAGGAAAGTTATATAACATATATGCATAAATGATTTCAACCTGCCACAGATACACTGATGCTAAGAAATACATCAGATCTATAAAGTAGAAACTCACCAGCAACACTATTCAATATCTGAAGGAGACAATGTTGTTGAAATGATGAAGCATAACCTACACCCCATCCCTTCAGATCAATCTGCATAAGATGTTGCACTTGTGCCCGAGGCTTCCCATTTTGAGGCTTAAGAGGGGAAATGTTGTATCCTCCGCCTTATAAAATCAAAATAAAGAATAATCATTATGTGTCTTGATACTAATATAATAACTAAAGGTGGAAAAAAGACCTTGATATCCTATCCCCACCCATCTGCAAACATGAAAATAATAACAATACTCTTTCTAGCCAACATATTCCCAGGCACCAGAGAATGAGAGAAGAAGAATACTTTCAACATGTGCTCGCACATATCCTGGTTGTGGAGCGCAGTTCTCATGCTCTCTAGAACGGAATAGAACAACTGCGCAGCAGAGAAAATCTTAAAGGTCAGAAAGAAAGTATATAACTTTAATCAAGAGGACTAGAAAACACATACCATAACTTCCATCATCATTTCGGCGCCAATAACGCACATAGCAGAGATCACGGGGCCATACAAACCTAAAAAATTGATAGAGCAGAAGAAGCTTTTATAAGAAAATTAATGAATGGTTATTAGAAAATCCCCACGAAGTTGCATGCATAAAATTAATACATGCTTATTTGAACACATACACCAGTAGGAAGATCATATTCCATACAATGTTATCAATAAAGATATGTTTGATTGCAATGGAAAACCAAGTTCCCAGCAGAAATAAACTTGCGCATTTTAGAGCAGAACTTCAGATTTTAACAAAAAGAAAAGGATATTATGTGAAAGCTAATGGTCAAACACACAGCCCACCATTTAGTGGGATGAGTATGGCAGTGTTTAAGTTCTGATCCTGCTAGAATTGTTTGAAGGAATTAGAGCTGGAGTAAAATGTTGAGTTATGATTATTTCTATGTAATGGTTCAGAAAGTGTCACTTAGGGTAATAATGGATAGTTTGATATGACATGTTTATACTCTATTCTATATATGTATAGAAGTGAGAGGAAATAGGACATATGAGCGCCATATATCACCAACTTTCACACCAGACCCAAAATACTCCAACTGCGTTAAACAATTAGAAATAATAGATATTGATCAAAGCATAATTGCATAAACCACAAACCACAAACTTGATTCAAATTGTAGAAGATTACGTCGGAAACCAGTCAAGCTGAAGTCTATGATACAGTACTGCCGTATGACCATCTACCTCCTCAACCAAGCTCCCAAACTGGAAACTACAATCCCACCTGCTCAGCACATAAAAATTAATGTCAGACTTCAGCAATGAGCATGTGCATAAGCAAATACATTCGGTTCTTTGTCACAAAACAAGAAGTATTGTCACAGTGAGCTTTCAGGGAAAAAAGAGAGCACACTTACTCAAACCGTGTTCCATCCATGCTCATTACAAGCTCAAATATTTCTTCACAAGTAGCCTCCACAACTCCTACAGCCTTCATAGCTCTACTACAGCTCCTTGGCTACATATTGAAAACAATATTTAATGGTTTTCCATGTGCCATTACAAAAACCTGACATGTAGTAAGGCCGCATGGTGTATCAGAGCAAGCAAGGAAATAGCTTCATACAAGATAATCAACTTCAAGAAGCTCTTCAAAGATGCGAAGTCCTGTCAATATCCAAACAGAGTCATCAATGATTCATCAATGCCAGCAAAGAATAATCTAATGCTAGAAATCTCTCCCATTTGAAGCACCCTTTCTTAATTGTTTGTCCTACTCATCACATCTAAAGAGAAGGGCTATTTTACCATTTTGGCATTGGAGAAGACGCCAATGCTTTCTAGAAAATGCTTGGCTGTTTGCATTTTGGTTTGTAAATTCTGAGTCAATATCTCGTGTCCAGTCAAGTACGGATTCAGGAGGACCTGCCAATTATACTAACACGGTGAGTTTCAGTTGGATATTTCACCCAAAATAAAGACACTGAAAGTCAAATGCCAGAAAATGATAACCATTTCCAATTGTTGTTCTCCTCGTCAATAAAGAATCTTCTTCATCCTCCTGTGCACTGAACCTGAAAAGAAGTTTACCAACAACAATCAGGTGCCTAGTAGGATATCACGGTATATTAAATGAAACCAAGCTCAGCTACATGAATAAAATACAGAGATTTAGGCAACAGGTATAAGACAGTAATCACTCACAAGTGCATCAAAATAACTTGATAACAAGTTCATTACAACTACTGCCAAAAAAAGTTGTACCTGAAAAAAAGAACTGCTAGAAAACAATACATAACACAAGTATATAGATGCATTCATAAATAGTTACAGAGAGATTCTGGAGCGAGACTTGATGTTATGTCAAATATAGAGTTCACATCGTTGTTTATCCTGAAAATTGAACTTTCTCATGAAACCATCAGATGGCTTCCTTCATTTGTATTAAGCTAATATGTTGTTGTCATTTCAACGAATGCTAAATAGAAGCTATTTGCAACAACTAGACATGCATATGAAATTAGTCATGTATGTAACTATTGCAATTTCACTACTATTAACATATTACAAAAAGGCAAGAGAGGAGCAAAATAAACACACTTACTGACTTTCGCGGTCCGATGAGGAACCATTTATTCCACTATCCATTCCAGATTTATATTCAAAAGAGACATACTTGTTACCATTTGGAACCTGTGAATCTTGATGCTGCACACAGGAGCACGCAAACAGTGCTGCAAGCATTAGGTTGCTTAATGCAAGAAATTTGCTTGAGCAATCATAAAGAATCAAGGAATAAGTTGAAAATTGCAAATAATCCCTAAAGAATCAAATAGGTACAGTAATGTACACTCAAGACTATCTAGCTCCATACAGTGCAACAACAACAAATTCAGAAGAGGGATGTGGCTTTCTTCCATCAGCGATAATCATCGTGTATTTGAGTAAAACAGAGAAACCTAGTATAGTGGAAGTTAAACACCTAAACTGTGCAGATTTTCAAAAACATACCTGATCAATTACGAGCTCGATTTTTTCCTTCCAGAGTAAGGCCTCTTGGATATTGAATGCAGCCATCTAGAACAAAATAAGAACCCATTATGACATGATCATATATTCCCTCATGAAAATATCACATGACACAGTATTAAGTAAGAGTAGTTTAGAAGAAAAGCGTCATGAACAAAAGAAAAAAATAATGAAAAATGTTGAATTTTAAATATCAGGCTACATGTATAGGGTCAACCTCCACAACTCAACATTATTAGTTAGTTGGGTGTCTCTTGCCTCTATACCTACCTATTTTTTATATTTGTATTAGATATGGGGCTTCATAACTCAACAAAAAGATTACAGAAACTAGCCTTACAGTGAATTCTGACTGGCAACTTGACAGATTTCCATCTTCAGCAAATTTTAAGGTATGAGAATAATATATGCACTTTTATCCACAAACACACTTAGATACTCCTATATTTATGAATTGATAAGACAACAAAGAATAGGTGGCTCACGTTCTCATAGCCATGAAAGAACTGGTTTTAGCTTTTAAGATAAGAATTTACTAGTCACCAGTCACCACCCCCCATAAAAAATAGGTACGAGCTTGAAAAAGGTAATCCAGCATTTGATTTACAAATACATCACATGCTGCCATTAATTTTAGCGATATGTTGACGTGAAAAGTACATGGTTATTGACGATGCAATCAGCAATTTGCAAGGAAAACGAGACTGCAAGTCAAACACATGCAGAATCTATCATGTGCAATGCTTTCCAATCATATCCCTGAATAACTTTAGCAATTAACCTCAACTAGTTTTCCCTGAGTTGGCACTTGGACAGCCCCATGTAAACTGAAATGGGTTCATATACCTGATTAAGATTTGTTTTTTAAGTGTGAAGTGTCATTCAAATCTTAAACAATAGTAAAGATTACTCACAGTAATGCGATGTTGCTTCTCTTTCTTGTTGTAGACACACAAAACATAAACCATCTGTAGTAGGACAAATTATGGATAAGATAAGTGAAAAGTCACCAAATTCAAGTAAGACAATTGCATCAGATGAAGGAAAAAGTTATAAACTGCTCGGATTTGAATGTATTATACTGCTCCATGAGAGAGGAGGGGGCGAATAAAAACCAGCTTTTCGAAATAGAAAAGACATTATTCCAGAATGAGAAACTCTTTCAAATAATGATGTTCATATGGACTTTTTCCCAATAAACTACCAGTATAAATTGAATAGTAAACATATTATATTTAACTCACTGATATGGATCTTTGACACAGATGAAATGTATCCACAATAATTATTAAGATCCCACCAAGAAGTGCCAATTTTTCCCCAAACATGGTTGGCATTTGGCACAGAAGGCAATCAGCATATACTCATAAGCTCGTACAGGGTCCCAGAGTTAGGAAGATTGTCATGCTAATTTTAGGGGACTAAACCCATCCTTGGTTTCACTTTGCAATTTATATTTTCAGGTAAGTCTAGCAGACACCATTCACACTATATCAATGGGCTCCACATTCATATCCGATTTCCAGCCATTATAACCAAGAACACAATAGTCTTGATACAACTATTGAATGTGTGTAAATATTGATTTTAAAAGAATCAATTTTCCCCTCAGTAACATACAACAAATCTAAATGAAGCTTCTAAATCCAACTGAATACCTAACATCAAATTCCCCAAAATACGGCGACATAATCTAGTGTGCTAACTGTTTTCCGACTGGTATTCAGTGAAAAGAAGGATAACCCTGCTTCAAGTGGCATCGCCCTAAATCTGTGACAGCATAGAAACTCTAAAAGCTTCAAAAATGAGTGGGGGAAATTGATCACTCACATGCCCCTGGTGCGTCTTCAAGCCCCGGTCCTCCACCCTACAGTTTCCATCTATTAACATGGTCTTGATTGGAACCTAATCAAAACATCCACAAACTCTTTACAGTCAACAAGCTTTGGCTTCATCTTTAGCAGCGACTTTCCATTCAACAGTAAAACACATTGACAGCAAAAGCATAATTACATTTTATGAAACACAAAATGCTCATTTCAGAATTGAAAATCGAACAGTAAGGTAATAAAAATGGAATTTGTTTTCTACTTCTTCACCTGATTATCCTGTGGCTTCTTCTTGTAGTAGGCGAGCAGGCGCGTCTCGAGCACGAAGTACCTCATGTGTATGAAGGACCTCCCGATCTTCCTCCGCCCATAACGCACCATCCATCCTTCGTACACAACCTTCGACGCCATCTACAACCACAAAATCACTCAATTTCTCTACAATTCGATATCCTCCCTAAATCCAACTTCCATTTCCAGTCAACTCAAGTTCCACGGCACCGCCGAATCCGGAAATTCGCACGGCGCAGGATCTGCAGAGAGAGTGAGGATCATCAAATGGAGAGAGTACAAGAATTACCGGCACACGGCGGTGTGGTGGTTGAAAACGTCGCCGGGATCGGGAAACGGCGGCGACGACGACGTTGAAGAAAAGAGAGAGAGAGCGCGATCAGGGGAGACACGAGTGAATTGAATTTGAGGAGATTCTGACGGCAAAAGAAACGACAGGTCGTACAGAGAGCGGGGCGCCACGTGGAGGAACGCTATTGATCCGTAGCCGGTCGGTGTGCGTGTTGTGGCACCGTGACGCTTTCGCGTGCTGGTGCTCCTGAACCGGGTGGAGGAGAGGAGGTGGTCGTAAGTAACTAGTACTACCACTGCACAACAAGTCCTCTTTTTTTCAACAATCCCTCCAAGAGGGTGGTTGTGCAAGTAACGGCCCTCGAGAATTATCGTAATTGCTCTAAGGTCCTTGATGTTAGGGGAATTTACATATCAAGGTGCAGATATTTTGTAGAAATTTCCTCATTGGGCTTCAGGTATTGGTCATTAGTGGGCTGGAATGATCTACTCTTTCAATACGATAAATGTTTCGCTTTCCGTTTTAAATAATTTTCATTAAATAATAGAGGAATTAATTTTTGGAGCTCATATTTTCTGGTAAAGAAAAACTCGTGTA
>JAYMTQ010003149.1:0-10587 GCA_036897385.1 Geranium incanum
CGGGTCTGAGTTTTCGTACCCAACTCCAACCGAGTCGGGTACGACCCGAGCCGGGGATACCTAACCCGGCTCAGTGGACAGCCCTAAGCTTGCTTGCTCTCCTCAACAAAAGCCATTAATTTGGTACTTTAGTTCTTCCCTTTTTTGGGTCAAAATTGTGATGAAATAAAAAACTTACCTCCAGCATTGGGTCGAGTCTCCGAGGGTTATCTTTGCCACTAACCCTCGTCATCTTCTCCGAGTCTTCTTCGTCAAAATCGAAGAAAGACATGCGTTGATTCGATTCCAGACCCACAAAACCTCCTTCATCTTTCATCATCATCGACCCAAAACGAGGAGCAACCTTTTCAATTAACACATAAAATCTCTAAATCACAGTATTTCGAACTACAGAGCTCGCTTGATGCTGCCGGAATCGTGTTCGTGCACAACAGCAAGATGGTTTTCAGCCAGAGGAGGGGCGTGAGGAGGCGCCGAGAGAAGAGGTGGTGGCGGAGGAGATGTAGAGCTGTGTGACGGAAGATGGAGTTTGGGTTAATTCGTTTCTCGGGGAGGTTGAATTCTCCAGCGAGCTGGCTAATGAAGAGGAAGACGAAGCAATTCAATTTGTTTTGTAAAAAGACATTTTTGCCCTCTAATCTTAGTTACATAACTGGGTATAATTGTAATAACGTATTAAAAATAAACCAAATGAACCAGAGATCAATCAAATTGAATTGGCTCAATTCTGATTTTTTTAACCAAGGATTGTTTAGGCGGTGGGTTGTTTCAGAAAAATTACTAGGATATGAAAGTGTCATTTTCAGATAATTAGATGTATAAAACAAGGGGACATGCTTAGAATATGTGTACTTAGAGAGAAAAGCTTGGTGGAAGAAAACCCAAAAAACATAATTTGAAAAAATAAAAAAAACTGATAAGCATTTTAGTCATTTCTTAACTTATAAAGAAATAAAATGAACACAGATATAATACTGTTATTTAAAGTGAGATAAAATAAATCATGACGATATTATCTTCAATTTTTTTGAAAGTAAACGTATGTAAGTGAGAAATATGATAACATAACTGTTCCAGAACGAGATTATAAAGTTCATAAATGAAAAGCTGCTTTACATGTATATTTTGGGTGGTGCTGATGATGATAGATATATGGCCATACTTTGTTCTTGTTTCGTTTACAGTGGCAACTAGTTGCAGCAGTTGAATGTGCACAGCACAGAACACAGCATGCAAAATCACATTCCTTGAATTAATTACTAATCTGCCACCATTCAACCAACTCTGCTATATCTGTGCTGCACATCTTTCTCGATTTATATATTTCTGATCCACCCCAGTCCCATTAACACCCACCTCTACTCCACTCCCACTTTTCTCTTTTTCTATTTAGTAAACCATGTACTCATAAAAAGCTCCCACAACCTCCCAACATAGAATATGCAACATCTTCGCAATCCTATTTTAACACCCACACTATTCTCCAACCTCTGCAATGCCACTTCTCAATCTGCACAACACTTATCTTTACTGCAACATGATGATGTGCCACTTCGGGTCCCATTTTACTTGGGACGAGGAGTTCCATTTAAATCTCGTCTTTTTTATGTGGGACACTGTCACTCTCTCACTCATGAAACTATCATTCTAATTAAAAAAGTGAAACAAAATTGTTAGAGTACTACATCTGAAATGCGAGAATCTGTTCATCAACTTAAATAACAATATAGGTTTTCATCTATCAAGTTTGAACTTTTAGGTGAATTGGGCTTCTGACGTAATTTCATAATTTGGTTTTGTTTTGTAGCTAACCTCCACACGTCAGCTATGATGCCTCTTTTGATGAAAATAATGAGGGAATATATTATTTATGATGTTGTTTTATGATGTACGTACAAGGGAAACTCTAATACATGTGAGAAAAAGAAAACATGATATAGATGAGATATAGATAATATGTGTTCCGGTCTTCTTCCTCTTCTTGAGAGTTGTAGTCTTCAAGATGATTTCATGCGTGGATGGTTAATGTATGAATGGCAGATGCTGGATTTCGTTGATGTTCTACACGTGCGGTGTCCGGATTTTGTTGATGCTCTACATGTGCGGAGAAAATTATTGATATTGTTGTTTTATGATGTACAAGAGATCTCTATTTATAGAGGATATAGAAAAACCTTAATACATCCGAGAAAAATAAACCCTAATATAGATGGGTAACCCTAATTAGCCTTAACCTAATGTGAATATAATTTGGTAACGGGCACCGTTTATCTACTCCATAACCTAGAGTTCAACTCATCGAAAAAGAAGAGGCGGATTTTGTTTTGTTTTAAATTTGTTTAATTAAAATAGCAGTTTCGTCATTTAGGAAAAAATAAATATCCATTTTATAAAAAAAAATCACAACAACTTGTAAAAGTGCTATAATACAAAACACACTTTTGCAACTATTGATATTCTATACTTAAAACAACTCTTGACACTTTCCATGTGAAGCCACTGGTAGCTCCTAAAAATACTTGATAGACCAATGTCTGTTGTCATGTTAAGAATCGATTCACTTGACAAACCGGTAGTAAAAAAATCTCAAATCGATCATAATAATAATATGATAACGATATCATTCACCTTGAACGACAGGGGAAATGACGTATATGCTAATACACAGAGTTGGATAAGTAACACATGATTAGACAAAAGTAATGCACAAATAATCAAAATCATATTGTATACTAATTATTAACTCGACTGCACTTTCGTCTGACCTCGCCCTTCCCATGGGGGAGAATGTTGTAGGAGGAAAGCTTGACGAAGGCAGAGGAATAGACCTGAAAGAAGTAGCTCATATCAGAAGCAAAATGCCTAACAATGCCTGCTGTTCTTGAATCACTAGCAATACTGGCGTCGACCCCAAACAAGCCCCTGCCTATCAGAATGTCCATGAAATACTGGTTATCGAATGTCAAAGGCGTGAGGTCGTTGAACACAAACGTAAGGTTTCTCATGTCGATTCGACATTTGGCCCTCAGGTATGCTTCAAACCCTTCCTCCATAATGTCCCTTGGATCTCTCCTAACCAACCTGCTCACTATGTCCCTGCAGTGCCCAACTCCTAATGTATGTGAACCTGCAAATCAAAATATAAACAAAATTAAAAGGTCATTATGTACTCAAATCCTTTCATAAGACAATAACTTTACTATTGTGTTAACTGCGTATTATGAAATGGAAATTTTTTTTTAAAGGGATAATTGCGAGAACATGTACTTTACTAGGAGACTGTTGCAATAAAATTCGGGTACTGAACAAATTGTAAAAGCGCGCTGTGAACTTATCTTCTTTCGCAAAATGAGCACATTTCTTTTAAAGTGACGAAACTGTACTTCTAATTGAAAATACAAATAAAACGAGAGCTGTATTTTCTTCTCCGGTGAGTCCACACTAATGGTGTCCCTCGATGTAGAAATCAAACGGTTGACTCGCCAGAGAAGATACTCATTTTGTTTCGTTTTTTTTAATATAAGGGCAGTGTCGTTTTTTTAAATTATACCCATTTTGCAAAAAAATAAAAATAAAACAGTACGTTTATGAAATTAATGTAGTCCACAAGGACTCATTGCAAAAGTGTCAAATAGGTAAAAAGAAGAAGAAATGTATTACCTAAAATGGCAACGGATTCTTCAAGATCCATTCCTTTTACCATGAAAGTAGTGAGCAATCCGTCGACAGTTATTGTGGATGGAGGAAGATGAGCATCAGCCTGTGTGGAGCTACAAGTGAGGGAGTCCCTTCTTCCCAGAGGAATGTCAATATTGGGTCCTCCAGTGATAGCAACCGATATTTTAGCAGCTAAGGCAATGATGTCTGCACAAGAAACCTGCCCGGGGCACTCTGCCTCGAGACTAGATTTTATGCGGTCGATCGCCTCCCTTTTCCTGATGCTGTAGTTCTTCAAAGAATTCATTTCCGAATCGCTGCTCGAGTCCAGCAAGATCGATGCATCGCATCCCTGTTGGATCAAAATGAATTAGCATGTAAATGCAATGACTTCAAGATGAGCTGATCAAGAATTTGATTCATCTATGACTGAAAAAATATAATATCATCTCTTTGCATGTCAAATCTATTTTGAAAGTGGTAGGAATAGCATTATCTTTTTTAGTTTCAATTAAATAAATAGCATCTTCTTATCAATCATCTTGACATTTCAGGCAAATGTTGTTCTTTTTGTAGGCATTTGCTGGTTCAACAAACAAAACCCTTAGGCACCAATTTTCAATGGAACAGAGTTGTTTAAAAATGAGGAGAATAAAAGTGAAGTAATGAGAAATCTAAGGTTCTAATACCTAAATGACAAATTATGGGCCTAATCATCAAAACATGGAGTTACCTGAACTTGGCAGTCATGGAACATGAGCCTGAGAAAAGCAGCTGATGAAGTGACGTCCGCCAAGAAAATGGCGAGCAACTCTCTCCATACAATTGCTTCCACATTTGGGCATGAAAGTTTGTAGTAGTCATAAGAAAGTTGAGCTTCATTAATTCCAAATGAAACCACCAACAATATTGTTACTGTAATTGAAAACACAACAAGCTTTCCCATGCTCTCTCTCTCTCTTTTTGTATATAGAGATGATCATATACAACAACATTTATATGGTTGCTGCAGGGATGGGAATCACAAGTTGGGTTCAAACCAAGTTGACATATAGTTCCTGAAAAGTGAAAACAGATCGTGACAAGCTGTAAAAGCAATTACTACTTGAGTTGGGCTTTGAGCCCAACTACTGGTATTATCGTGAGACATGCATAATACTAACTTATGCTTGCAAGAGGCAAGATCAATGTAACCCTCACCTTCCTAGTTCAACTATACCCAAGAAAACTGATTGGATGTGGCTGGAAAAAAAGGGGAGTGAAATATTATCATTTCCTTAATTTGATAGGGTTGATCAATAGGATTGTATCCTCTGTTATAAGGAGAACAGTCCAGTGCAGAAACAAACAAGCAGTCAGACATAAAGAAATAACCAAGAGTACCAAAAAAATTACGTAGTTCACCGACAGTGTGTCGAATACGCCCAACCGCGGGGGAGAAGAATCTTGTACAATAATCACCAAGTTATTTGTGTTAGGTTACATTAGTGTAGTATTCATAATAATACACTTTTCTAATAAGAAAAAAAAAACAAGAAACCAATTATTACAGGAAACTCAAGTTTAAGCCAAGATCATAACCTTTATCTTTGTTGTGACAAGACCTTTGATAAACATAACATCCTGATGCACCGGTTTTGTCGTATAGTTTGTTATGATGAGTCATTCGAGAAGCATAGCACAACGTTGGGTCTTGGCCACTTCGCACCCCCAGACCTCCAGACCATAGGGGTCTCCTAAACCCTGACTCGCTAACCGGTCAACGAGAACACCGTACTAACTAATTAGCGAGTCTTAATTTTAATTCCAGGCATATCCAACATCGTCCGAGTCATAAGTATCATTACATAGTCTAATCTATCAAGACTGCCTCTAGATTAGCATACTGAAAGTAGCAGTCAATTTTCCATAATAATGGCCTCAAAGATTATAACCAATTTGTAGAAATTCAAAAGAATGTCAGAGTAAAATCCATAGTATAAACTGGAGATGGAATGAATTAATTTTGGTTAAGGGGACAGCATATGTGCTGAGGTATCCCAATTAAAAGGAATGGTCAATTTATAAATAAATTCCCCATCTACTCACTTCTTCTCTAACTTAATACAGTTTGTTGCTACCCAGTTTTTAAGGAATGCAACGATTTTTCATAAGCATGTGGGGTATAAATTATTGCCATATTAGTGAAAACACAATATATGCAGTGAATGCAAGAAAGCAACAACCTTCTAAGTCTTAGTTATAATGGTGTACTGACCATGTTCAAAAAAGATTATCTAAATACTGTGCTGTGTAGCCTATAGGCTTTCATATTAATGATGTATGTGCTCTGAAATTATGACAATTCGTCTATCTTTGGTATCAAGCAATGATCTTTTATTATCATAAATGAACTACACATTGTGTTCAATCCTTCATCAAAAACAGTAGAACATACTCTAAATATCTGAAAAACTAGCTGATATATCAAAAGAGAAGCTACCTTTTAATAAACTTCACAGCAAATTGATAACTCAAATGTATATAATTTGAAGGTGGTAACAATTGAAATTTACTAGTCAGATTCGAAAAGATTTCAGATATCATTGTAGTTTATATCTCTAACATCAGATTTCTTTCAGCGTTATCTAATCTAAACATATGCTTTAGGTGATATCTGCACTATATGCTTAATCATGAATTTGGTGTAATGTAAGTGTAATTGTCCCCATCTGTAAATACCATACCTAAGTTTGAATATTATCAACAGCAAAGAGCAGTACACATGTGCCAATGCAATAACACAAATCTGGTAGGTTTTCTGGAGAAAGAGAACATATGATTTCATTCCTGCAGCATCCAATCTACAATTCGAAAACTAGATATTGTGGGAAAGTTTCTTGGAAATGCTGATTGTTCGGGATACATAGTAGGAATCCACAATTTTGAGCCTGTTTGTTGTAAGCTTCTGCTTCTGTAAAAATCTAAAGCAGAGTCAATCCAAGTAAAAATGCAATGCATATATATTCAAGACATTCACAATACCATATATCCACTTGCTACAATTAACAGGAACTGATGTTCCTTGTAACAAACAACTTCTACTCTCAAAGCACAAGTCATTTCCCAGAATAAAGTTTATTACACCAACAGTAGATCTCCAAATTGCGGACGTGAGATAGGAACTGTGATTCACATAAAAAATGGTCTAATAATTTCATGCAATTACATAAAACTCTAGCACAGAGTTTTTTAATCCAAGAGATATCATTTTGATCCATGTCTTCAGCCACAGCCAAGAGTAGTTGCATGCAAGGTACACATAAATTCCAGTATTCACATCCACATCACCATTTGCTCGACAAGCATCAACCTCAAGGAATGTGCCAAAGGGACCAATCGGACCAGTAGGTGATAAAAGCTACATGCTACTTCCACTGCTCCAGTTTCATAGATGAGATGCCCAAGTTTTTGTTCAATATCACTGATTTTTCACTAAAATATGTCCAGACCCTGCTCGTCAAGCCAGTCATACATGAACTGATATGATCCCAAACTGACGGAGCCCAATAGTATTCAAGCTGACATCAGACTAGCTATGGTTAAAGACTTGAAGTAGAGGCATCATATTCATATATTCTTTATCAACAAGTTGTGTACCAAGATTTGGGCTCGACTATGCTATGACGAAAAAAGAGAGCCACAAACCTATGATTCTTAAGGGTCCTTAAATACACGAGAGCCTTCTCTTAATTCACTGGAAAACCACATAATGCATTGACATTCCCAAATTTCAAATTCATAGCTAAAGCAGGTGTCTCAATTTGTGTACCCAATACGAATCCAGCTAATAAAAAACCAGATTTGGTCACTTGGGTCTACATTGTACTTGTCTAAAACTACACCAATGTCGTATAAATCTGAAAACCATGAAGTTACTGGCACAAGCATGAAAACATTGAATATGGGTAAGCTCTGCCCAGCAGAGTCGCTGAATTGGGCCCAATCCCATTTGATTAAACATATAGAGTGATGATCACATCACCCTCAAGCAGTAAACACCCTATAACCGATGTCCAAGAAATTACATTTCTTTGAGGTATAACATCGAACACCTTGCGTGCATCACCGGATTAGCTAAATTTCTCACACAAGATAGAATGAAAGAGGAAGTAGTTTAAGCATCAGAGTGTAAGCGAACGCGCGCTCGTGAAAGCATAGACCTTGCTAGTTGTTTACAATAGAAATGAACCTCTAAAAGTGGGTTTATAAAGCTAATAAGCGTAGTTTGTTTCACAAGTGGCAAGTTCTTTCACAAAAGTTGAAGCAAGTTGATATGTTTCTGTTGACTTATGGGCTCAGGTTGTTGGGCTCAAGTTACTATTTTTAATTGTTGGGCTCGAGTAGGTTTGGTGCTTTTCTCTGGCCCATTTCGGGTCCTTGTTTGTAGCTAGCACACCTCAGAGACCGGAGACACCACACTCTATCGTCTGTACAAGTAGTGCAAATATGAAATGAAAATACCAGATGGAGTACCTGCTCAAAATTGCATAAAATTACGATCAACTATATAATTTTTGCAGAATTACGACAAAAAAAATATATCAAGTCACTATGGTTAATTATATTTTTTTTGTGCATAAATCCACGATAAACAATAAAGAGTTAATGATCACCGCAATTAACTTATTTTTCATAACACATATTAATAATTTCGTGAACTTTAAGGTTAGAAGTCAAAACTAACCCTATAAAATAATTATTGTCCAAAAAAGAACATACTTTTGAATAAAGGGTTAATACCCTATCATGATGACACTCTTCTTTCTATTTCGTCGAATTAGATCAAATCTGAATCCACTACTAAAATCAAATTCAAGATAGAGAAACAGTCACCCTCCTCAATTAGGCCGCTAAGGCTAGCTCCCAGCTTTACAAGCGCTCATCCATTGCATCATCAACGACATTGAGAAATTCTTATTACTCACCCTCTGTTTTTGCGCAACGACCTCGCTAGGAGTGTCTCCACAATCATCCATAACGACTCATTTCATATAATGTTATCCTTCCTCGAGAACTTTATCCCCCGGCTCATTTGTTTCTTTTACCATGTTGACGAACACGCTAACGAGTACTTCGACCTCCCTCTTACCGCTACCAACAAAAACTCATTCTTTGCCTCATTTGGAAGCAACTCTTGATTGTCTATATACGTGTAGAAGATCCAACGCTGATGAGTATTGGGTTGCTCATTCTCTGCTTCACTAGTTAGTCTCGCTGGAGATAAATTCTAAATTTATGTAAGGAAGATAACGTTAGCTCATTAAATTTTAACCTTTTGTTTTAAAATTAAGACTAAAAACACAGTATTAAAAAAACTAGAGTTACATGTGACTCGCGTGGTACCAAACAATTATTATTTTTTGCTTATTTCAACTAACAATGCAAAAATTTAAAAATTATCCGTGTTGATTATATTAACATTTTTTACCGTGGTTCTATGCAAAAATAAATATATAATTAACCGTAATGATTATCAGCATTTCATTGTTTATCGTGGGTCTCCAAAAACTATATAATTTATCGTGACTTTGTCCAATTTTCCCATGAGTATATTATATGCAAAACTAATTGTCAACTGCGCCACTCCCTTAATAAACAGAAGTCAACTAATGCAAACTATACATTTTGACCATTATATATTCTTGTGAGCTGACTTGTGGCCTTAAATATTATATTTAGGTCAATGGAAACAGAATTATTCCACTTACTCCATTGTATTAACTCAAAAGAATACTATGTAACTCACTTCTTTAAATAAATATTTGTTCCGGAAAGGATGAAATAAAAGAGGGGACGATTGTTTGAAATTGGAAAATTAGTTTAGCACTTAATTCTTAGACTGTCTAATTGAATATCTCTTTTTTATTTTTAGCTTATCATCGTGGCAAGCATAAAGAAGAAATTCAAATGAAGGGTGTACGGATCATTGTGACGTATCCTTAGCTCGGATTCAGCACTGTCCTACGGATCATTGTGTATGGAATCCTTCTGAGTCAATCGACAAAGTTTACCCTTACGTTGTTCTTAGACATATCGGGATAGAAATGCTTCTTTAGTCTTCATCGAAAAACTTCCTAAGTAAGAATGTAGTAAATTCCCCGACATTTACAACATGACCCAAATATATTTCAATCACCGGTATTTGAGCGATTCTTCCTGTTGCTTTAATTTTACGGAGCTCCCCCCTTGTATCATAAAACCACACCCTTGTCTTCGCGCTTCCTCCGCCACCAAACACAACATAGTTGAATAATGTAATTACAGAACAAAATAGTACGCAACTTATTTGTATCATCTCGAAAATTCATTCTTCCCAGTTATAGTCGGTTTTTCGGTTTCTGATTTTTTATAGCAGTCCTACCTTATATTCAGTAGCCACCTCAAATGAAAAATCAAGATCAATCTAATCTAATAACTAGAAAAGAGCAACTAACAATATGTTAAAGAATATCAAAAATATATTCTTAATATATTTTCAAGATGCTTATGAATTGAAATTATCAGTTCCATCATATACACTTGCATACATTCCGTGTAGATGGCAACTGCGCTCTTGTGAATTTCAGCTACCCAAGGGCCGAGAGGTTGAGAAACTGGATCGTGTCACATCGTCTAAAATTGCCAATGACGCAAAAGAACTTTGTCAGTGACAGTTGCGAGTGAAGTAATGGAGACCTGGCGTAATAAATATGAAGAACGTTCTCAATTATTATTTTTTTCCTTTTTAAGAAAGATTCTCAATTAGATAGAGTTAATTAAAAATACCTACCAACGCTTGCTTGACAATTGGTTAAGCATTTGAACTTGGGGCCAAAAGTCCTGGGTTCAAGTCACGCTGCAGTATCCCGCCTTTGTTTCCAACTTCTGTTGGGCATGTCTCTCCATGTG